>JAEAOA010002192.1:2412500-2705000 GCA_016746295.1 Potamilus streckersoni | reverse complement strand
TTTATATCGAACTTCAGGTACGAGACAAATTTGTACACCAATCTCATTTCACACTTTTCTGAATATCTGTGTTAACCTAGAAGAAGTCACATATGACAGAGGAAATGCCACTTTCAAACACTTCATTCTTGTATAACATTTATTTTGATCATCGCATTTGTGTGCTCATTTTTATTTTCTTTTATTTTTTTTTTCTCTTGTTACCTTATTTTGCTAGACTATAAGAAATATAAAATCATGAAAGGAATGAATCGTATTAGCCAATATTTCTCATGAAGCCATTTTATAAATTTGTATAATCATTGATTTTTGTTATTTGCGTTAACTCCATAATATCTGTAATTCGTTTTAAAACTATGATTTCTGCAGTTTGTGTTTAATCTACAATCGCAGTAATTTGCATTTAATCAACGATTTCCGTAATTTGTACTCAGACAATGCATAGAGCAGGGGTCGACAACCTATTATGCATTGCGTGCCACTTTTTTCGAGATTAATTTCAAATTGATAAAGCGCGTGCCACCAATAAGAGAGCAACACTTAAAATTGGGATTTTTGGCAGCCCTTCGCGTGCCACACAAAACCTCTTGACTTGGCATCTTATGGCACGCATGCGGTAGGTTGTAGACCCTTTGCATAGAGTACTGTTCTCTATTGCAACTTACAATCCTGTTACAATGCATAGTTTTCTGCATCTTGCATCTGTGAACAAAGGGGAATAATCCAGAAAGTATTATCATCGCTCTTAAGATTTTCTGCTCCCCCTTTAACTCTGTGTGTGTGTGTGTGTGTGTGTGTGTGTGTGTGTGTGTGTGTGTGTGTGTGTGTGTGTAATTTAGATTTTTAACGTAGCTTTAACAATTTTTCAGTCATATCGTTAAGATGCCTGCAGTGTGACAGTTTATAGTGATGTTTAGCATTTTAGCATGATGTTCCACCCAGCAATATTATCCTGACTCCAGGTCAACCAGTCCTAAAACTGCTGAGCACCAAGCGAGGCAGCTGTTAGTACCATTTTTGAAAGTCTTTGGAATGATTCGGCCGGGGTTCGAACCCACGACCTCCCGCACTGCTAACTGTATGCATGGCTATAAATCTCATTATTATGTTTGGAGAACCATGCGATTCATAACCGCTAACTGTATACATGACAATGAATCGCATGGTAATCTAAACAAGATAACAAGATTTTGGGTTGACTGTCAGTGTTATTGGATAGAGAATGCATCGGTCAAATATAATTCTTTCGGATAAATTGAATTGGTTGAAGAAGGCATACTATGCTTAAATTACTAACAAGAGTATCCTGCTTTCTTTATAACATTGCGATTACGTTTGGTTTGTAATATGAATCAAATACGTTTTTTGTTTTAGACTTTCCGATCCCCTCATAATTAAAATAAAAATAAATCGGTTACATGATTCAAATTACTTAATGTAATTGGTTCTAAATCAACAATATTTTCTACGTATCAATATAACTTTTTATTTCTTTTAAATATCCACATTTGACCCCGTGTTTACTTGTGTCAAAGTATATAAATGCTTTGCTTATTGAAAAAGAATTGCTGATGAATAGGGTAAAAAATTGGTCCCGTCCTAATAGTTCCTACATTCTGGATATATCCTCTCAAAGAAACTTTAAAATCAAATATTTCGGACGTTCTGTATTGTCATTATCAAAGCCCTTTCAACAGCTGTTTCACGAAGTGAAATGTTTTAAAACGTCGTTTACAAGTTTTCAGTGTATACCGAACTTTTTACGCTCTGTGATAAGATATTGTAATATTCAATCGACGTTTTGCTGTTTGAAAGTTACACCAATATCATTAATACGTCACTTGTACTAAGGCATTGTGCATTCAGTAATGAAGCAAAATGATTCCGTCATTATGCTTCAGTTTAAGCAATAAAAAACCCGTTCCTCCTCAGACATTTTGTTCTGCTCTAGGTCATGTGGCTGTGTTACATACTATTCTAGGTTTCAGTAGTATTGCTCTGCACTGATAGTTACAAAATTAACTTTCAATTTTATTGGATATAAATATACCTTTAATTAATTGTCAGAGCGCAAATTATAACAAAAATTAGTATTTTTACACAACCCGACAGTGCAGACTTGTATGAAAATTTCATCTGTAATGCATATAATTGTAATGCAACATATCTGTAAACCATTCTGTTTGAAATATAGAAGTAAAACGCTTCATTATAATTTATGTATTTAATCAAGTACAATCAACTGTTAATAAGACAATCTGAAGACAGAAATTCGATAAATTATTGAATCTTTTAAACAATTTACTTATGTATTCCTTTTCCAGATATTTGTCATGGCTGACATAATGATGCAGCAGGTGAAGATATACTACGAACAGATTAAAGAGAAGTTTGATGAGACGGAGACTGTCACAATAAATCTTGAAATTGACCCACAAATTCAAGGCATCCTATCCCAGAGCTCAGGTATTGGGAGGGTGATATGCAAAAAGGAACTTGAAAAAGTGCCGAAATCAAGAGTAGAAAAGCCGTTGAAGGAATGTAAGCTTGAGATGACGAAAGCTGTGGAGATCAAAGGACCTGATGGTAAGAATCCCTGGTATACTGGGTTTACATTTTTACAAGAGGACCATGTATTGTTGGCTGATTACAATAACAAGAGAGTTCTTTTGCTGAACTCCTCGTACCAATGCATCGTCAGCTTAACATTGCCAGACTCTCCATGGGACATTTGTGTAGTGGACCATAAAGAGGTTGCCGTCTCTTTACCACTTCAGAAAACACTTCAGTTCCTGTCCATAACAAATGGGTTCATGAGGTCTACCAGGACGGTAGAAACCAGATATGAATGTCGGGGTATTGCTTCAAAAGGGAGAGGGAAAATAGTTCTCTCTGGTAGCTGTAAAGATAAAGGAAAACATTATTGGAGTCTGATCAACAGTACAGGATTGGAGGAGAAGTGCTATCAGTTCGATTGTCAATGTGACCCTTCCTTAACTTACATCGCTCTTAATTCATTGTGTACACGTGTCTACATCACCGTGTCACAAGCCCACTCCCTATACTGTTTTGACATGGATGGAAAGAGGTTGTTTGTCTATCGTAACGACAGTCTGAAATTTTCTCAAGGTGTCGCTACAGACAGGGACGATAACGTGTATGTTTTGGGGATGCTGTCTTACAACATCCACCAGTTGACACCAGGCGGTACTCCCATCAGAATCTACACTGAACGTATCCCGGAATTTCCATATGCCATTTGTTTCAACAGCTGTCGTGACAAGTTTGCTTTAACGAATAATTCTATACAAGACGACGGAAACAAACTATACATGTATAGATTTAAGTAATAATTAACATAGAGTTGAATCTGATTAGTATGCACAATAGATGGAGACAACATTATGTTGACATTTAAATATTTTAGTTGCATAAGGCTGAAGTCATTTTTGTTACAAGAGCAATATAAGATGTGACAGGTTAGGGAAAAAAAAATCATAGAAAATGCAGATTGTTAGGAATTCACAACTTATGAACTGTGCATATAAATGGCAAACAGGATTAGATGTACAAATGGTGAAGGTCATATAGATCGTACATATTGGAAATGTACAAATAGTGAAGGTCATATAGATCGTACACATTGGAGATGTACAAATAGTGAAGGTCATACAGATCGTACATATTGGAGATGTACTAATGGTGAAGGTCATACAGATCGTACACATTGGAGATGTACAAATGGTGAAGGTCATATAGATCGTACACATTGGAGATGTACAAATGGTGAAGGTCAAATAGATAGTGCATATGATTAGGAGATGAGGACATCATGATGTACACAGATGTAACACAAAATGTTAGGAGATATACAAATCATTAAGAACTAATATAAGTAATACATTTGCTTGATAGATGTTCACATTATAAAGTTTATGTACAGATAGTACTTGAAATCAGGAGAATTAAAAAATAATAAAATTCATACAGATAGTACACGTTGTTGAAATATTAACAAATTTTGAAGAATATATAGATAATAAATAGTCCAGATTTCGAACGTATATAATATTTTTATCTATCAAATATAGAACGTGTGAACAAATTTAACGTACTGTACTCGCCATACTTGAATACATTCCGTCCAGGTATTGATTATGAAATGGATAGCCATTATCGTAGCTTGTAGATGTTGTATTACATATTTGAGTACTATATCGGTTGTAAAGTAGATAGCTATTATCCTAATTTGTAGATGCTGTCCTACGTGTTTGAGTACTATATCGGTTGTAAATTGGATGGCCATTATCGTAGCTTATAGATGCTGTCTTATATGTTTGAGTACTATATCGGTTGTAACGTCGATGGCGATTATCGTAGCTTGTAGATGCTGTCTTACATGTTTGAGTACTATATCGGTGGTAAAGTGGATGGCGATTATCGTAGCTTGTAGATGCTGTATTACATGTTTGAGTAATATATCGGTTGTAAAGTGGATAGCCATTATCGTAGCTTGTAGATGTTGTCTTACATGTTTGCTTACTATATCGACTGTAAAGTGGATGGCCATTATTGTAGCTTGTAGATGCTGTCTTACATGTTTAAGTACTATATCGCTTGTAACGTGGGTGGCCATTATCGTAGCTTGTAGATACTGTCTTCCATGTCTGAGTACTATATCGGTTGTAACGTGGGTGGCCATTATCGTAGCTTGTAGATGCTATCTTACATGTTTGAGTACTATATCGGTAGTAAAGTGGATGGCGATTATCGTAGCTTGTAGATGCTGTCTTCCATGTCTGAGTACTATATCGGTTGTAACGTCGATGGCGATTATCGTACCTTGTAGATGCTGTCTTACATGTTTGAGTACTATATCGGTGGTAAAGTGGATGGCGATTATCGTACCTTGTAGATGCTGTCTTACATGTTTAAGTACTATATCGCTTGTAACGTGGATGGCGATTATCGTAGCTTGTAGATGCTGTCTTACATATTTAAGTACTATATCGCTTGTAACGTGGGTGGCCATTATCGTAGCTTGTAGATGCTGTCTTCCATGTCTGAGTACTATGTCGGTTGTAAAGTGGCTGGCCATTATCGTAGTTTGTAGATGCTGTCTTCCATGTCTGAGTACTATATCGGTGGTAAAGTGGATGGCCATTATCGTAGCTTGTAGATGCTGTCTTCCATGTCTGAGTACTATATCGGTGGTAAAGTGGATGGCCATTATCGTAGCTTGTAGATGCTGTCTTCCATGTTTGAGTACTATATCGCTTGTAACGTGGGTGGCCATTATCGTAGCTTGTAGATACTATCTTCCATGTCTGAGTACTATATCTGTTGAAAAGTGGGTGGCCATTATCGTAGTTTGTAGATGCTGTCTTCCATGTCTGAGTACTATGTCGGTTGTAAAGTGGCTGGCCATTATCGTAGTTTGTATATGCTGTCTTCCATGTCTGAGTACTATATCGGTGGTAAAGTGGGTGGCCATTATCGTAGCTTGTAGATGCTGTCTTCCATGTCTGAGTACTATGTCGGTTGTAAAGTGGCTGGCCATTATCGTAGTTTGTAGATGCTGTCTTCCATGTCTGAGTACTATATCGGTGGTAAAGTGGATGGCCATTATCGTAGCTTGTAGATGCTGTCTTCCATGTCTGAGTACTATATCGGTGGTAAAGTGGATGGCCATTATCGTAGCTTGTAGATGCTGTCTTCCATGTTTGAGTACTATATCGCTTGTAACGTGGGTGGCCATTATCGTAGCTTGTAGATACTATCTTCCATGTCTGAGTACTATATCTGTTGAAAAGTGGGTGGCCATTATCGTAGTTTGTAGATGCTGTCTTCCATGTCTGAGTACTATGTCGGTTGTAAAGTGGCTGGCCATTATCGTAGTTTGTATATGCTGTCTTCCATGTCTGAGTACTATATCGGTGGTAAAGTGGGTGGCCATTATCGTAGCTTGTAGATGCTGTCTTCCATGTCTGAGTACTATATCGGTGGTAAAGTGGATGGCTATTATCGTAGCTTGTAGATACTGTCTTCCATGTCTGAGTACTATATCGGTGGTAAAGCTGATAGCCATTATCATAGCTTGTAGAATATGTTTTACATGTTTGAGAACTTCTAATGAATTCATTATATCCCTCAATAATATATTGTTTCGAATATTCATCGCCTATTAACGAGTTAATTAAATCATAACGAGTGTATGACAGCGTCATGCTTTAAAGTAATCGTTTTAATTGTATATTTATTTTTCATATAAAATCGTCATAAAAAGCTACCCGGGATTCAAGAGATTAATCTATGATTATGCAACTTGACAAAATGTATAGTAGGAGGTTTTTTATTTATCGCTTTGATTCTAACATTTTTCAAAAGGCAAATTAGTTCTCAAAGCTATTAAATATTAGAGCTGTATTGGAGAGAGTATCCATATTACTTTAAACTTAATGTCCATTTCTTTTGCATATGCCTACTGAATTGTTGAAGTTATTTATCTTCTTCTTCTTCTTCTTCTTCTTCTTCTTCTTCTTCTTCTTCTTCTTCTTCTTCTTCTTCTTCTTCTTTTATTTATTTATTTATTTATTTATTTATTTATATTTTACCGCTCCGGTGGCCTAAATGGTCAGAGCGTCCGTCTCGGATGCGGAAAGTCACTGGTTCGAAGGACTGCTGAGTCCTACCAAAGACTAATAAAATTTGTACTTGCAGCTGCCTCACTTAGCGCTCTGTTAGTGTTAAGACAGGTCGGCCTAATGTCAGGATAATGTGACTGGGTGGGACATCATGTTACATAGCTATAACATGATGCCCCAGTGCTAGACATCACTGTAAACTGCCACACTGCAGACATCGTATCAGTATGACTCGAATTGTTAAAGCTACGTTAGAAAGCCAACCCCCCACTTATTATTATTATTATTATTATTATTATTATTATTATTATTATTATTATTATTATTATTATTATTATTATTATTATATTATTATTATTATTATTATTATTATTATTATTATTATTATTATTATTATTATTATTATTATTATTATTATTATTAAGGAATGTTAATGAAAGATTTTTATACATTAAATGTTTACTAGATGAGCTGAAAAATAAAAGTGATTTGCTGACAAATCAGAATATAGTCCTCTGCAGGAAGATAGAGAACCTGAGAAATTTAATGAAATGTAAGAAAGGTTGCAAGCGAAAAAAACCCAACAAAACTTGAGCAACAAGAGGCGTATTCCCGTTGATAGAAACTAGTGTATTTTTGTGCTTGAAAATCGCTAAAAGAAGCGGGAGAATATAGAAAAATCGATTAAAGTGTTTGTGAGGGATGCACTATGTTTAGATTCAGTGGGCATATAAGTCGAAAGAGTCCATCGTCTGTGATCAAGGAAAACCTCAAGACCAGTGATCGTCAAGTTTTCGAATAGAAGTTGTCAAGACGCTACAGACAAGCAAGGAAAAACACTCGTGAGGCAGCCACAAGTATCACGCATGTGAACGAAGATACATCGGCAGCTAGCAGACTAGTTAATGTACATGTAGCTCGTGCCAACCTCTACCTAACATTCAAAAAGCCATAGTACAAGAAACACAAAAGCTTGCTACAAATAGCTAATAATAGACGATTAACGTATGTATTTGATGAAGTTAGAAACGATGCTGTTTTTGTAGTCATACGATAGGACTCCGACAGCTTTTGTTTGACACGTGTTGAATGAAGACAAGCGTTGGAGTGGATAAGACAGCGCGTTGAACTATGGGAATAATTTAAAGTAATACGCTATAGATTTGCAAAACATTTTCAAAGACCTCTAAGGTTTCAATTTCATTTCTATGACAAATCATGGGAACATTCAGTATGCAGAAAACCCAAGTATCCGGATTGCCTGTTGCTAAATTTTATAATTATAAAATTGAAGGCGTTCATGTTTTTCATACATTACGATTCCAAACTTTCAATAACAGAACAGAAACACACTTGCAGCTGAGACAAGACACATCCATCCATGCTCAAAATAGCAATTCTTTTTTAAAACTGAGGTCTAGCGCGACTAAGTTTAAAAGTCGCTGTGCGGTGCAATGTACGTATTAATATTGTTTTTGTGTATTGTAGTGTCTCCGGTTGTGCATATTAAGTTTAAGAACATAACATATTATTTTTTTTAATTAATTAATATAGTATTTAGTTTTGGAAATTGAAGCCTGGATATACCGTATTAAGACGGGTGGCTCCATGAGGTTTCCTTTAACAGACAATCCATATCAGAATCAACTAGGTTTAATGAAAAATCTTACAGGGTATGGAAACTGACGTTAAAATATGCGTCAACGTCAGATGACAAAGTTTGATCAATATAATTCTTTATGTCTGATCTATGTGGGTTCATGTATTTATATATTTGCTGATGACTGGTTTTGTCCAATATATTGAATGCCACATTTTTTTGCATGTGATAAAATAAATAATATATGATGTTGCAGAATTAGCATCAATATATATATATATATATATATATATATATATATATATATATATATATATATATATATATATAATATGTGTGTGTGTTTATTCTACTTAAATACATTTTGCTAAGAGCGAGATTATTTGTTATAAAGTTCAACAGATATTTGCAAACAAAATTTTAATGGGGCACATTATTTTACTTAATTATCAAGGCACGGAAATAGGTGTCACGGCGTTTAGTGTCTGTAAGCACACTGACATTGTAAAACTGTACGAAGGTATAAGGTATAAAAGAACGTCTCAACGTTCGTATGGTGTAAAACCATATAACCCTCAAAGCAAATTGTTCTGCTTGAGACAGACCCAGTGAGTGGTGAACTGAGAGAAGGGTTGCGTTGAAATAATAGAAAAAAAGTCACTTTTTGTTAAATTACTAAACATCTTCCCACCTCATCTCACAAATAGGATTTTCACGCCTTTACTGTTTTTATTGTTCATATCATATGTACATCTTTTTCATATATTTATCATGGGTGAGGGAATGATAATGCAGGTGAAGTTATACAATTAATAGATTAAAGAAAAGGTTGATGAGACGGAAACTATCACATTGAGTCTTGAAATTGACCCACAAATCCAGTGCGTCCTACCCAAGAGGTCCAAAGATGGGAAGTTAATAAATAGAAAAGAGCGCAAAAGTTCCCCCGATGTTGAGAGCAGAAATGCCATTGAACTAGTGCCAGATGGAGATGGAAGAAGTTGTGGTGATAAAAGGCACGGATGACAAGTGGTTAAAGATTTACTTACATGATCAATTGGTGCTATTGGATTAAAACCATAATTCTTCTTCTGAACTCCTCATTCTATTGCATTATCAGCTTGACATTGTCCGACAGACCATAATACATTTGTGTAGTAAATCATGAAAAGGTCACCCTATCTTTGCACAGGAAAACAACACTTCAATTCCTGTCTTTAACACACAGGACCAATTTGTGACCTATACCGTTGAAAGATTGATGTTCTAACTTTCTAACTGAAAATTCGGAATATGGCTGAAGTTACTGCAAAATCTGGTCTTGAATTCCTCATTTCGATTAATTCAGGTGATATGTCTCTTTTGCTGTATCAGTACCATTCGAAGGCCTTGCTTACCACAGCACAATATTCCATGACAATCCTAGCATGCGCATACTCAAGGCTCAAAGGCCCGTATACGAAAATCGAATACGTGAACTCAAGAGAATCCATTATATAATTATTCTATATCACATTGTTTATATCCCATCTGATTATTCAAAGAGCGATTCATATTTTCAAGGTTTGAATAAGATCGAATATCAAATGATCGATCTACAGAGAAATCGCACGATTAAAGCCAGTATTCGAATCTGTTGCCTCAAGATCTGGCATTAAATTCTCGAGAACACATATTCTTTTGCAAATGTCCATTCGTAGTGGTGCTGAAATGTCCAGCAATGCCGCTTTTGAGTCACATTACCATTTCGTCACTGTTTCTTGCATTGTAACCGTAACAAATATAGCGTGGACGTTGTCGATTTGTCTTCAGTGAATTACTCTATGAGTTCTGTTTATGGTTACCGTCTGTCATTTAGTTTGCATTAATATACAACCTTCTTTTATTCTCTTACATTATACTAATCATTTTATTAATGTACAAATATTATCCCTCAAAATAGAATTATACAAATCCTATCAAAGGGTAGGAATACAACAAAAATTAAGCAACTAGTTATAGTGGTCGTAGTCTGTATTGATGAAAGTATGCAATGCTAATATATATTAATTGTTATTTTGACTTTTAACAGCATTTAATATTTAAAAAGCGCGTGCATGTATGTGTGCGTGTATGTTATATATATATATATATATATATATATATATATATATATATATATATATATATATATATATATATATAGAGAGAGAGAGAGAGAGAGAGAGAGAGAGAGAGAGAGAGAGAGAGAGAGAGAGAGAGAGAGAGAGAGGAAAAAATAGTCATGTATCTATAGAGTAACAGTGGAAAGTGCATATGACTAACATCAGTTTCAAGATCAACACAAGCCCGAAACATCTAGTTCAAAAATATATCCCTATTTAGTAAACAATGAAAAAGTCACACCAAGGCCAATTTACGAAACTATTCCCTGCCATTTACAGTAATATCCATTATTTCAACTTGCAACCCTGCAATATTGCAGTTTTCTGCACGTGTGAACAACTGCGAATAATCCAATATACATTATCATCGTTAACATTTGTTATCTCTCTTTCTACTATTTGCATGCCCAATAATAAATCCCACTGTTGTTTAAACAAGATGCCAAGAGTGCAGGTTGACTGACCGTATTACATCACATATTAAAAATCCATGTCTTATAGATTTTGATAAAACCTAATTCTTCCTGTTGAATTTAGTTTGTCGAAGACGGTAGTGTATACACAAACTGATTTCTTTCTAATATTAAGCAAATATTTACTGGCGTTACTTTTCTTATATTAAACAAATATTTTTATGAAGGCTTTCCACCAACCCCCACCCAACCACAATAAATAGGATGCTAGATGGATTAGAATTACTTATCTACAATTTATTCTTAATGTACAAAATTTACGTATTCCCTCAATATATTTTCTACTTTCTACATATCTGACAATGAGTTTACTTGTTGAAAAGAAAGGAAAACCTTTGTGAACTTGGTTATTTGTTGATAAGGGGTGCGGATGATCTAAATCTGTTTCGTCCCTAAAATCGTTATACTTCGAATAATCTCACAGAAAATGCTTCTGAATGAAAATACTTCTGAATGAAAATAAAATTGCGATATTGGATTTATTTTTTTTAAATCTCAACATGTGTTATCGTGATATCATTTGATTAGCATAGCATAATCTTCACTTCAACCACCGACACGAATGCACTAAATCCGTTACAATTATTATGAAAATAAATGTCTAAATGGCAAGAAGTTAACTTTGACATAGTTTTATAACAAAATGCAAACGACTAAATATAATTATCCAAATACAACCATTCTAAGAGCGATGACGTCAGCATTGTAAGAATGTAAAGGAATTACCTTGACATTTGTCGTTTTCGTTGGGATATCTGTTTATACACATCCTGTTTCTTCGTCTTGTTTTCGGTTTAACTCCACTTCTCAGCTCACAATAGGATATGTATGACAGCCAGTATAATTGGTGAAGGAAAAACACTTGAAAAGTCTAGTGAGATCTACTGATTCAAGGAAAACAACAAGCTTTCTGCATGCATCTATTACCATTGCCACATATTGTCCTCGCAATTTATAAAGGATATTTACAAGATAAAGTCTGTTATTAAAATTATAATAAAGAACGTGGTAAACATCAAATACAACAGGTTATTCTGTAGGGGGAATTCCAATGTCTTCGGCTCAGACCAATATAAATATGTTTACTTCAATAATTATCTAATAATCTGAATACTTATTTCACAATCATAGGAAAAATATTCGTTGTGTATTATTTTTTTTTTACCAAAAGCAAACCAACATCAGTATCCCAGGTCATGTACAATATGAACTTTATTTTGAACAAAGTCAGGCCCAAAATACAATTATGCACGTCATATATTCATGGTGAGAAAACTAAAATCAATAAAACTTGTGTGTGCTTATATATATATATATATATATATATATATATATATATATATATATATATATATATATATATATATATATGTATGTATATATATATGTATGTATATATATATGTATATATATATATATATATATATATATATATATATATATATATATATATATATATATATATATATATATATATATATATATATACACAATACTCTCACTCTAATAAATACTCACACACACACTTAGACCACAGAAAAAAACTCCACATCTATCACAGCTATGTACCATCAAGATTTAGAGTTTCACATGAATTGAAATGACATTTTACATGGCACGTACCGTCACAGACCCGGACTTAATCAATATTCTTACATCTTGTATACAGGCATAGATACTAGATTATGATTTGCAAAAAAAAAAAGCGTCTTGCAGGCATGACCAAATTTTCTTGTTACCTAGTATACCGTAATTTCCCTATTTATATGTATGGTAGCTGTTTTAAGAAAGAACAAGAGAACAAAAGACCAAAGAGTTTAAAGGCAAGTACAATACTGATTATTCTCCTAATATGCGAAGTATCATGTACGGGGAAAAATGGAAAATTCGGAACATTCATGAAATAGTATGATTACCTTTAGCTAGACTACATCAGCTTATTAGGAGACATTTCTATGAACAGCATCAGTTTGTATCCCAACGATATGCTTAACTATTACTAATCTGAACCAATACATGTGGCAAAAATGGACTCAAATTATATTGAATTGTTATGTCAGTACGGAATACAGCTTTGCAAATGGTGAGATAAGTTTTAATGATACTGAACTTCAGCCAGCACATTTATCTGTTGAAAGACCAGCTGGGATGGGGATAGATCCAACAATTGTGTTTCTGTACACATGAGTTCGTGAGTCATGCTGTCCATGAACATGCTCGCCAGCTACATTTCTCAACTTTGTAGCAGAGACAAGATCTGTGTATAATACCATCTTTTAAGTCACTGCTTTACCTAAATTCCAACTGTACTATGGGATGGTGCTTTTAAGCCTTATAACAGCATGCTATTAATTTCTCTCACAAAATTAACTTTGTTTTTCATGAATCTGCAGTAATACTTCCTCGCTCATAAAGAAAATTAATAAACACACATATTCACTTTCTCACATGTTTTGATTAGAAAGCAATAACACTAGGTTTGTGGCTGTGTCAAAATTAATAGATTAATATGCGCCACATATGGATTGAATTAAAACGAAAATTAAAGTAACAAGTTTAAAGTACTAGTATAAAAAAACACTTTTTCCTCCGTGTGGTACCTTATCTAATTTGCAGGGTGACAGAAAGAAACTGAGACAAGGCAACCAAATTAAGGAATCTAACCAGCAGGCTTGGATCTTCAATCAGGATCCTGCTGTTGCATTTATTACAATCCGGTTATATAAATCCCTCATTCGTACAGTTAGAATATATCTTAGAGAATTCTAACGTAAATAATGGAAGATTTACTACCTGCATTTAGTTATAAGTGTTTAGTTTCAAGAAAATATATCCTTTGTTGCACTACATGTCTTTGAAAAATGCAGAAGTCGCGCAAAAGAACAAAAGATGGAAAAATAGCAGAAGTTCTTACAGCTTTAATCAGTTTAAGAATATCATTTTTTGCAACACTTATCATTTCCATAACTCTGAAATAAAGCATAAAGCAACATTGGTATTTACAAGTTCGGCTGAACACACATATTTGCCCAAACGAATTCATATTACGTGTTAATATATGAATGCAAACATTAAAATAAGTTATGACAATAAATGCAGCAATCTATATTCTACATCTGCACACTTATTACTCATGGTTTTGCCTATAGTTAAAAGTAAAATGCAATCTATTGTAATTGAAAAACGCTTCCCTGAAGTTTATTTATTGGTTATTTGAGCCAGACACTTTCAAGTTGAAACTGGCGTATGAATACTCGTACAGTGAAACTGGCGTATAAATACTCGTACAGTGAAACTGGCATATAAATTCAATCAAGTTGAATACCTATATTATTTTATTTTTTTTGTCAAAACAACGTTTGATCAATTTTTTTTCTCCCTCATCAACTATATATATAATTGTTCTTTTATTGGCACCATATAGTCATAATTATGCTGAAATGCACTACATACGTCCTATATATATATATATATATATATATATATATATATATATATATATATATATATATATATATATCTATATATATATATATATATATATATCTATATCTATATATATATATATATATATATATATATATATATATATATATATATATATATATATATATATATATATATATATATATATATATTGAATGGGTTGCCATGAAACAGCCGGTGTCCAACACAACTAAGCATTCATTGTGGGTCTTATTAACAAGATTTAGAAGTTAATATATACTTTAGGGAAAATAATGTTGCCATTATTGTAAACATGATGGATGTATATAAATATAAAGTATTATGAACTTACCGTTACATTTTCATCACTCTAACTGCACGGTTCTTTCAAATCTTTTTGTTTTTATCAGAGTTGCTTCAATGTGGATCAGTTTTTGGTGTGGGGCTTGGTGGGTAGAACAAGTTTCTAAATAAGTTACCATCGTGATTTCTAGAAGATAGAAAAATTTGACACTAATTAGAAACGTTCGAAAATTATTTCTGCCATAGATATTTAAATTCTTTGCTGCCAATGCCTGTGTTGAGTGAAACGTATTCTAGTACTTGCACTAAAGTTGTAGAAAAGGTATCGCAAAGAATTTAAATCTCCTAAGTTGAACAAGATTTAGAGGGATAGTTGAATGCTTTAAACAAGTAGCTAATGAACATTTTAGGCAATTTACAACATGAGAATAATATGTTAGATATTCAGAAATTAATAAATGATTTTATTCAACGTTTTTTCAATGAAAAGCATCCAGTTAGTAAATATTACATATTTAAGTGTTCAGGATGTTTACAAGAAACATACATTTTCCTTGAATACAGTGTAGAATTTTATTTAGGGAAGATGTATCTATTGCATTTGAACTATAAAACTAAAAAAATTACTCGACATTTTCAGTAGCATTGTTCAAATTCTCATCAATGCCTCTCAATGTCTAATGGAAGAAGCCATGATGAAATATGTCAAAACGTTCATGAGAGTTCCTCTTAATTCTCAGAGTTACTATCTGATTCAGAGCAGGAAGGTCGACAACAGACACGATCTTCTCCCTCCGACAACTCCAAGAGAAAAGCAGAGAGCAAGGTCAACCACTCTACATGATGTTCATCGACCTCACCAAGGCCTTCGACCTCGTCAGAAGGAAGGACCTATTTGAATTTTTCTGGAAGATCGGCTGCCCCACAAAATTTCGCAGCATGATAATCTCCTTCCATACCGATATGAAGGGTACAGTCCTATATGATGGATCCATCTCAGACTCCTTCCACGTAAACAGCGGCGTGAAGCAGGGATGCGTGTTGGCACCAACCCTTTTTGGCATCTTCTTCTCCCTGCTCTTGTCCCATGCCTTCAGCACATCCACTGATGGCGTTTATCTGCACACCAGGTCCGATGGGAGGCTGTTCAACCTGGCACAACTGCGTACAAAGACCAAAGTGAGGCAAGTACTCATCAGGGAGATGCTCTTTGCTGACAACGCGACCCTTGTGACCCACACTGAGGATGCGCTCCAAGGACTGGGAGACCCTTTCGCTGATGCATGTAAACAGTTCGGGCTCACCATCAGCCTAAAAAAGACAAATGTCAGTGCTCAAGATATCACCACTGCCTCTTCCATCAAAATCGACGGCACCACCCTGCAAGTAGTCAATAACTTTATTTAACTGATATCAACCATCAGCAACACTCTTTCGCTTGATGTGGAGTTGGAGAGAAGGCTTGGAAAGGCAAACACCATCATGGCCTGACTAACAAAGAAGGTGTGGGAAAACAATGCGTTGACAGTGCACACCAGGATTAAAGTTTACCAAGCCTGCGTTATTAGCACCCTCCTATATCGAAGTGAGACGTGGAGCACTTACACTAGGCAAGAGCGTCAACTAAAGTCCTTCCACATACGATGCCTACAACGCATCCTGAAAATCGGCTGGCAAGACCACATTCCACACAGCGTGATCCTTCAACGTGCAAGTATCCCAAACATATACTACCTGCTGAGCAAACGCCGCCTTCAATGGCTAGGACATGTCTGACGCATGGAGGATGGGAGGCTGCCAAAGGAAATCCTATATGGCCAGTTAGCCATTGGCACCAGAAGAATCGGCTGACCGTCACTCCGCTTCAGGAACGTGTGCAAGAGTGACATGAAGGCATGCGGTATTTCACAAGGCCGATGGGAAGTACAGATCGTGGCACCTGTAGAATGACAGTTAACAAAGGCATAGCGTTCGCTGATGGGATGAGAGTCCAGCAGGCCGCAGAGAAACGCGAGAGAAAGAAGCGTGCAGTAGCAAACCAAGCAATTCAGACTTCCATGTACGTCTGCTCCAACTGCAATAAGGACTGTCACTCGCGCATTGGCCTGCACAGCCATAATAAACGATACCTAAACCCCAGAAATAAACAACACTCCAAGGGCGCTAATCAGATGGTCTTCCGAAACTAAGCTGCCAATGATGATGACTATCTGATTCTAATTTTGAATAAATTGTGTCCAACTAAACATGATTTTAATGATGCAAAAAAGAAACATCTCACAATCTAAACTTGCAAAAAATATCACCTTCTCGTAAGTAAACTTTATTATTTGAGTTTTATATTTAACCTGAAAGTCATTCTTGAATAATTTATATTTCTGTATCTATTTTTAATTTATATTCTTCCTCTTCCCCGATCTGTGTTGCTAAATTTTAGCTCTCTACTACCCAAATGTCTAGTTGCATGAGAGCAAGTTATCTATCTTCACACTAAGTGCAAGGTTATGTTCATGTCCTAACAACCATCATTAAATTAGATACGAAAACGCCTGCACCGTAAAACATGGATTAATATTACATCATCTGTGTAAAGCTGTAAGTATTTAGTCTGGAACTTCTTAAGTAGATCGTAATGCCCTTATATATTTTAAGGGAAAAAAATGCACTGACTATTGTTTAATACAAATAAGGAGATTCGGTTATCAGCTTACAAGTATATTTTCATCTGAATGCACGTTTCTTTCACATCAGTTTGTCCGTAACACGGCTGTTGAAAGGTGGATAAGTTGGGGTGGAGTAGGGGTGGAGGGATTGGAAAAAAAGAAACATTCCATATGAAATTACGATCGTGAAGTTTTAGAGATATTACAAGCTGACGCCAATTGGAAAGTCCGATAATAATTATAATACAATACTCGTATCTAAATTCGTTTCGCAGATGCCAGTATCGCATGTAAAGTATTCCAGTATTTGCTTTATCCTTGTAGTAAGCACATGGCAAATAATTTCAAGTACCTCTATTGAACCAGTCTCGATTGAACATGTGTCAAAATTTAACAAATCTCCCTCTAAATTCCAAAGTGTCCATCTGGCTTCAATTTAAAAAAAAATAAATTGAGTCTAACAAGACAGTCTCAAATAATTTGCAAACAAACAAGTGCTTGATTCAAATTATGACTCAATTAATGTTATGGTACTAATACTACATACAATATTAACTAATGACTATCTGAATCAGTGATATGTCAACCAAGCCTACACCACACCTTTCAGAGATAAACTGTACCCATAACAAATTTGACTTTTTAAGCTCCTACGGCTTATCATTACTGAGCTGGCACGTCAAGAAGTTTGTATGTGTCATGCAAAGGGTTACAAATCAATGTTTTAACAGTGTTACACTTCTAATGGTTGCACGCACTCGCCCACTTTGTAATTAATCCGGGGAAAAAGAGGTACGCTAAGTAAAATAGGTTACAGAACCCTGCTACAGAGTAAAAGAGAAATGTGAAACGTAAATTATTAAGCAGGGATAGGCGGCCTACGGCACTCATGCCATGAGCTGGCACGTCAAGAGGTCTTTTGTGTGTCATGCAAAGGGTTACAAATCAATGTTTTAACAGTGTTACACTTCTAATGGTTGCACGCACTCGCCCACTTTGTAATTAATCCGGAAAAAAGAGGTACGCAAAGTAAAATAGGTTACAGAACCCTGCTACAGAGTAAAAGAGAAATGTGAAACGTAAATTATTGAGCTGTGATCTAAACATTGAAAAGATGTCACCCCCAATATTGTATGAGACGCACCTTCTAACGTATAAATATGTCAGTTGGTATATCTTAAACTAGGCAGAATGGACAGTGTCGTATTATACAATTTCTAACTTCTAACACAAGTATCATTCCTTAAACTCAGCGGAACGGAAAGTGTGATGGGAAATGAAAAAGTAATGTAAACTTAAACATAGAATCCCATTGTAGTGAACGACACACCTTCTAGTGCTGATTTTTAGGATGGTTTGATTGAATGACGGACGGACGGGTGGATGTAATAAGGTCGGAAACGCGAATACTAAGGCATACATCGGATACGTTTAGAATATTCGGTGTAAACATTCAATACCTCATACAGCACACTCGTATTTTGCGTAGACTTTGCAAGGCAAGTTCTGAGTAGTACCAGTTGCTTGTGGATAGTGTTAGAAGCGAGTGTCTTCTAGACACTAACACATTTGCACGTGACGGCAACTGTTTTGACGTTCTCCTTTATTTTCTGTCCGACTATGTACCACAAAAATTAGCTGCCTTGTATAGCATACGTTGCCGTAACCAATAGGTGGGTAATTTTTGGTTCACTTTCGTCATGTATTGTTTCAATTTTATCCATCAATATTTCCGTTTTTCAAACTAATTTCAAAGGTTGAGCATTAGACATTTTCCTTACATTTTTAAAAAAAATATAAATACATTCTCTTCCTACAGAGCCGACCGTAGGGAGGAGGTAGTCATTGCTAGAATTCGAATCGGCCATACTTATTTAATCCACTCCTATATACTAAAAGGAGAAGACCCACCAGAATGCATATCTTGCAATGAACCATTCACAGTTAACACTTTATGCTGGAGTGTTTCGACATCCAATCTACACGTAATCAATATTACAATGTGCAAGACATGAAGGAGCTCTTTGATACAGTTAGTATTTCTTATGTTATAGACTTCCTTAAAGAAGTAAACATATATCATTAAGCTATAACTTTTATATTATCATCTTAAACATTTTTAAGTGCTATATATGTACGGTCGCTAGATTTTAAGAACCTTTCATATGTTTTCGTTGTCATACATTATTTGCAATCCCCGTTGATCGGGAAACTTTATTTTTTATCACCGTTACCATTCTTATCGTTTTACCTTTAGCTATTTGGTTTCGTATCGCTGGCCGATACAGAACCTTTTTACCATTTGTATATAATAAAGGATATAACCTTTTGTATGGCGCTAAATGGCCTCTTTGTGCTAGTGCGCCGTAAAAATTCAAACAACCAACCAACCAACCTTATAATATTAAAAATGCAACATAGAGTCTGGCAAGATAAAAGCTAAAAATGTTAATTTTTTGAAAATGTTTTCTACTGGCGAGTAGACTAAGATTTAGGGCAACCAACACATACATATGGGTGTTTACAGTTTAAGTTAGATATGTGTCGAGTTTAAGCAAAGACGCAAGATAACATGACCTGGATAAGTGTCGCAGTACTATTTGTCCGTTTGTTTTTCTGTATTATATAGGAGTGGATAAGACGGCGCATTGCGATGTGGGAATGATTTAACGTCATAAAGGACGAATCTCCATGCCCGTTAGCTAAAGACGCCCAAGGATTACATTTTATTTGTTTAAAAGGAATTGAACAGTTCCATAGAAATGACTGATGCCAACCCAACAAATATACAGTATGAAGGGAAACCCCATTGTTCAATTTGCCTGTGTAACTTTAAAATACCCAGACAGTTGACTTGCCTACACTCGTTTTGCCAGAGTTGCCTGGAGGATTATATTTTATCCAGAGCCAAAAAAGTCAATGAATTGAAACAGTTTGAATGTCCAATATGCAGAAGTGTCGTTGTCATTCCTAGAAAAGGTAAAACATCAAAGATATGTGCTGCACTCTTTCCGATCAATTCAATTTTACAATCTATAGGAGGCGATGAGAGTGAAGAAGTAAATAGACCTTGTGACTGTTGCTTGTCTGAAAGCGTTTCCGCTGCAGCTAGTGGATTTTGTATGGTATGTGAGGAGGCAATGTGTACATCGTGTATAAAGTTTCATCAAAAGCAAAAAGTATCAAAGGAACACTCTTTCGTATCAATAGAGGAACTTACAAACAACCCAAAGAACTCTATCAGGTTTGACAAGGGGTTTAGGTGTCAAGAACACGAGGAAGAAGACTTGAAGTTTTATTGCAAGGACCATAAGATTGCTTGTTGTGCAAGTTGCTGTATCGTTCATCACAGAAACTGCGACCAAGTTTTGGACTTGAGGCGAGATGCTAACAATCTACTGAATGATGTAAAACCTTTGCACATCCTGGACGAGATGAAAATAATTGAAAACCTCCTTATGAACTTCGAGAAAAAGAACGATGCGAATATCGCAAATCTTGAATCGCAAGTACAAGAAATGACGAACAAAATAAAAGAGATCAGGAAAAAATTAAATGACCTTCTAGACGCTTTAGAACGCAATGTCAAGTCGGAAGGACGTCAACTGTGCAAGCAAGAAGCAATTCGAAAACAAGAGGAAAATCATGAATGCCAGGCATTGTTTAACGCAATACGAAACTCACACGTTACTTTGGAGACAGTCATGAAACATGGTAGCGATCTGCAGGTATGTTTCTTTACTATGTAATTTGTTTTCCCTAATAACAAATGTTATCTTTTCAAAAGGAGAGGTAGATAATTTTGTAATGACTAATAGAGAATGTTCGGATTTATTTATTAGATGCAGTAGATAATGATTATTGCCTTGGTAGATTTGTGGCTGTGTTGAAACCATTCTCTCAGGGTTAGTATATATATAAGAGGTGATTACGCAAGAATAAACTTTTGAAATTAAAATAATCTAAGCAGCGAATGTATAATTATTTTGCTATTATCTTTATTATTATTATTATTATTATTATTATTATTATTATTATTATTATTATTATTATTATTATTATTATTATTATTATTATTATTATTATTATTATTATTGCTATTATCAATTATGGCATTATCAGCAGCCATAATGGCTATTTCGTCACTTTATTTGCAGTATATATTCAAAAAGTATATTTTTCGATATTACCAGCATAAAATCACATATCTTTAGGAAATTAATGGACCATTGAATTTTTAGAAGATGCAGCTTCTGTTTTGAGAAACAAGCAAGTTACAAATGTATTTATGACGATGACTGATAAAATGTCAAGTTTATTTGTTTTAAGCGCCATTTGCGTCTCTGCTTCCATTAGGGTCTTGTTAGGAGATATAATAATCACAAAAATGTCGATCTACTACCTACTTGTGCTGAACTTATGCTCCTGTTCATCCCTAATAATGGGCGGGTCAAACTTTGCGGCAATAACAGTTTAAATAAAAATCTTCAGTTTCTCTTGGAGGTTAAGATATATGAATTATATTTACTAGCAAAGCTTAATTAGTAAGGAACTCAATTAATTATCCTAATTTTTTTTTGGATGAGTTCGCATATAAAGTGGTGTTCTTATGCCTTACGTCTTTTTTAAAGACATTGTGAACCAACAATCTTTATTTCATCGTCTCTTTTCGAGTTGTCCCTTTGCATTGGATATTTTATCTCGCATTCGAGTTGTTGTTTTGAGTTGGAATCTTTCATGAATCTTTGTTCCGCATTGGTCACTTCCTGTTTTGCACATTTAGTCAGTTGAATAAAATCCATGTTTTGCATCACTCCTTCATATCTCGACTTTCATCTGTTTTGCGCCCGTTAAGGTTTGGGGAAATCAGTGATATAGTTAACCATGTTAACTCAAGAGTTGTTTGCAACTGTTTTAGTCAAGTCTCTCGCGACTGTAAACATTTCAGTATGAAGTTATGGTACCCAGAATTGCATATATTTTATTTTGATATCTATATTCCTCGTCATTTGTAAATCAATTACCCAAACCTGAATTACCAAATACGGGGTTAAGAGAGAATGCGGGGAATAGGACAAAAGGGAATGGGGAAATCTGATGCCATAAAATATAGACCCGGATGGGAAGTTCCCGGCAGGGTACTCGGCAAAATTTCTTCATCCGTCCATTCCTAGTTTTGATAAATGTCTTTCATCAGTTTCTTATTCAAGTTTTTTTTCGATAGAGCATGCTGTACCTGGATTATTATTCTCAAAATTTACGTCAGTAATGCACAGCAGACGCCACGGTTCATCACACTCTCTCTGCTGCTTTGCTATGTTGGTTTGTCGAGCTCTAAGCTCCAGTGAAGAAAGGTTGTGTGAAATATAGGGGTAGTATACCGACACCGGAACTAGAATTGGCACACGCCTCAATAATGAAACAAACTGCGTCAGTAAGGAAATCAGTTTTAGATGCATAGAATTCAAATATCATAAATAGTTTCTGAATAAATGTAGATATTTTTGTAGACAAAACAAGAGGTAGTCAATATATTGGGTAACTATCTCGACATATGTTAATTCTTCTTCAGTCAGATTTGTATACGAAGAGCTCGCTTGTTTACCTTTTATGTGTACACTTCTTGAACTACACTTGGGTCGGCACTAAATTACTTACTCTTGTTGTTGTGCCATTAAACACCATACAAAAGTAAAACAGTACGTTGTATTAAAAACCTACACAAACAGAATGTGCAAACAACTCAAAATGAAATTATGTTTTTCATATTTTCGCGTTTAGATTTTTTATACACCAACGTACCCGTCCCACCCCGTTGTATAATCAAATCTTTGAGTGTGGTATGTTACAATAAGACTTGCTACAAAACTTAAATATATTTTTCTGGATACAGGTATTATCGCCTGTGCTCGTCAAATTTGCACACGCCCTTTCAAGCTTCAGCGCGTTTAATCCCTATTATGTTAAATGTGGCAATTGAAAAGAATGAGAAGTAAAAATCTTTGGAAAATTCAACATATAACTTAGGTCCTTAAAATACAAAGTGAAAATGTCAAAAAAGGAACTACAGCATTGCGTATTAAATCCTAAAAAATCAAATAATTACATGCACAAATATATAGTTTAATACAAACAATATTATCATACAGGTTAGAGAAATTATATTCGTACTCTACGGAGTTTCGAACCCAGGCCCGCGAGTAAATGGCACCCCATCGCCATATATATATATATATATATATATATATATATATATATATATATATATATATATATATATATCTATATATATATCTATATATATCTATATATATATATATATATGTGGTATGTAATTATTTATTCCGTTTGCGATATAGAGCAATATATTTCATTCTGATAATATATAATGAAGTAAATTCAAATATTAAAACATGTCGGGAAGAACGAAAGTTCAGAATGTATTTGAGGGATTTTTCGTTTACTCCTATATATCTTTTGTAGATATTTATCGTGGCTAGCAGAATGGATACGCAGATGAAGTCATACAATGAACAGGTAAAAGAGAAGTTTGATGAGACGGAGACTGTAATATTAGACCTTGAATTTGACCCACAAATCCAGTGCTTCTTAGCTCAGAGTTCAGATATAGGGAGACTGGTATGCAGAAAGGAACGTGAAGGTTTTCCTATGTCAAGAATGGACAATCCGCTGAAGGAATGTCAGGTAGAGATGATGGAAGGTGTGATGATATTCGGACCTGATGGTAAAGGCGATGGGCACACAGGGGTTACATATTTACGAGGCGATCAAGTAATGCTAACTGACTTCATGAACAAGAAAGTTCTTTTGCTAAACTCCTCATACCAATATATCGCTAGCGCAACATTGCCAGGCTCTCCACGGGATATTTGTGTAGTGGATGATAAGGAGGTGGTCGTATCGTTAACAGGGATGAAAACACTTCAGTTCCTATGTGTCACAAATGGGTTCATAAAACTCACCCGTACTGTTCACACCAGGTATGCATGTCAGGGTATTGCTCCAGGAAGGAGAGGGGATATAGTTGTATCTGGTAACTGTAATGATAACGGTAAATACTACTGGAGTTTGATCAACAGTAAAGGAGTAGAGGAGACATGTTATCAGTTTGACTGTCAATGTAATCTTTCAATGACTTATGTCGCTGTCAATTCATCATGCACACGTGTGTACATCACTGTAATGAATGCCAATTCCCTGTATTGTTTTAATATGGATGGAAGGATGATGTTTCAGTACAGTCCTGACAGTCTCAGGTATCCCGTCGGTGTTGCTACTGACAAGAATGACTACGTGTATTTGGTGGGACATGAGTCTCAGAACATCCATCAGCTGACATCAGACGGTACGCCCTTGGGTATCATCACTAATGATATTCCTTACGATGTGTATGCCATTTGTTTCAACAACAATGGTGACAAGTTCCTTGTGACGAGTATTTCGATAAAATTGGAACAAAAAAACCTCTACTTGTTTAGAGTGAAGTGATAATGAAGCCAGCGTTTATAGTCATCACCCATATATCCAAGACATATAATCAGAAAATGGAGACTTACATTATGTTGTCATTTGTTACATAGTGTTAAAGACATTTTACACAAGACCAAAATAAGATATAATAAACTCCCTTTAGTATGATAATTTAGGATATATCCTAATTACGATGTGTATAAATAGCATTCATCGTTACCAGATTCACATATTATGAAGTCTTCGTATAGATAGATACTAGATGAAAAAGACTATGAAGTATACATAGTACTTAATAATAGGCTGCATAAAAGAATGTAACAATATTATATATAAACATATAACTTCCTGCGTGAATTTAATATACAAACGAACATAATAATCGTACTTTCCAACCAGTCTATTAGCTATTAAATGAATAGACATTAGTTAACTAGTAGACAATACGTTTCCATGCTTGAGAACTCATACTGTATTTATTATATCCTGATATGTATACACTTAATTAAGTCCAAAAAAAATAATTAATAACTTTTGATTTTCATGAATATTTATCACCCATTGTTTCTTCTGACTATCATCTATTACAGAATTAACTAAATCCATATGAGAGGATAACTATTTTAAAACTAAGCTTTATGAATATTATATTGACCGCTCCAGTGGCCTAAGTCCAATGCGAGGAATCGCAGGTGCTAACTGC
Organism: Potamilus streckersoni; assembly: GCA_016746295.1. Taxonomy (NCBI): domain Eukaryota; kingdom Metazoa; phylum Mollusca; class Bivalvia; order Unionida; family Unionidae; genus Potamilus; species Potamilus streckersoni. The sequence goes on along the minus strand of JAEAOA010002192.1, from coordinate 2,679,532 downwards.
AGCAGTGTCATATCAAAAAATTATAAAAATGGTACTAGCAGCTGCATCACTTGGCGCTCAGCATTCAGAGTTAGTGTTTCGGGTGGTCGGCCTGGTTTCAAGATAATGTGACTTGATGGGACATCATGCAATGCCCCAGTGCTAGGCATCACTACAAACTGTCACACTGCAGACATCGTAGCAATATGACTAGATAACTGTTAAAAGCTACGTTATAGATCCAAAAACACACACACACACACATACACACACACATATTACCCGATATTATATCCAATATATTCGACTTTTTAAGTATTAATAGTTACACAGGGTGACATGGTAATGTTTGCATTCACAGCATTTTTTTTCTTCTCCTTTTTTCGCATATTTTGGGCAGTGATAAACAATCAGTTCACAATGGTCATGACATATTAATGCTATCTTTCTGATAATTTTAGAATGTTTCATATTCAATAAATTACATGAGTTGTTTTATTACTGTCATTATTAGTAACATATTTTTATGTTCAAAAACAATATATATATATATATATATATATATATATATATATATATATATATATATATATATATATATATATATATATATATATATATGTGTGTGTGTGTGTGTGTGCGTGCGTACGTACGTACGTACGTAATGCATGCATGTATGTATGTATGTATGTATGTATGTATGTATGTATGTATGTATGTATGTATGTATGTATGTATGTATGTATGTATGTATGTATGTATGTATGTATGTATGTATGTATGTATGTATGTATGTATGTATGTATGTATAAGTTACAGATAATGCCCGTAGGCATAATCCCTTACTTTCTCCCTATACCTACCTAATCAAAATGGGCCCTTGTCGATCTCAATCTTATCACCATACACTGAGCGAGGATAAAGCCGAAAGGAAAACCTATGACTTTTAAATGAAGTTTAATTAAAACGAGCTATATTCGATGATATAACTCTGTTTGAAGACACAATAATCCTTTTGCAAAAGATGCTTGACATGCGAAATGGAACTTCACCGTCGACGCTAATTAAAAGCTGTGTATTAGATTTTGGTCATAATAGAAAAAAAAACCCACAACAAGTTTCAGTGGAAAATAGGCAGCTATTCTAGACTTATTTTTAATGACGCCATACATGTTGGCACCCCAGTAACAATATAAAGTGTTTGACAAAAGTAGACAATATTTGTACTAAAGGCAGAAAATCTTTTCTTTTCCTTTATAGGAATGACACATGATGTTAGAGCAAATCATGTTATTTACGACAGGTTGTATAAAACAATTGCGCTATCATCAGTAATTTATGGCTTTGAAGTTTGGTCGAATATCAAACGCAAAGACATAAGAAAGTTGAATTTATTTAAGCATAATTGCACCAAAATGTTACAAGGACTTCCTCAAACCACACTGCCAGGAATGAGCGAATGTGAAATGGGAATTAAGATGATTGCATGAGAAAATGAGTAAAAAGGAAACTATACTTCTTGGTGCAATCATCCAGAACACCCAAAACAATATATTGTTTAGATTACACATATAATTATGCAGACAATATTACTGAACAGAAATGTTTCACTCCCGATATAGCTAACGTTTTGCACAAATATAATATTTTATGAAAATGTTGAAAGTTTTGTTAGAGACTGTATATTTTCAGGAAAAACACAGTGGAAACAATTTATAAAACATGCTACTCCTAAGTATGAAAAAGAGCACTTTACAAACCTTTGCCATACCGACAAGATTAAAAAATGTTGATACTTGAGTTTTTAAGGTCTAGTTGGATTTTCAAAAAGTCTGTATGGTGCCTAAGTTATGTTGTAATATTTATTAAAAAAGGACATTTCTTTTTCTTTGACTCAGTTATGATATACAATGTTGATACTTTGAATGCGTTGCAATGTACATTTTTAAAGCAAGCATCCTTTTCGTTTTGTTTTCAGTGCTAGTAAAAGGAGATGTCAGTAGTTTGATCCTTTTCCTACAGGAGCTTAATGGCAACATAACATTTTAGCCTATTTTACCCGAACTTTGAATGGCAAAAGCTACTGTTCCAGAAAATTAAGTAAACAAACAGCAAGACAGGTTCCTACTCAATGGAGAAAACTATGCGCATAATAGTTTAGTTATTTTGCATATTAAGAAGAAACTGTTCGTGAACATATTTGAGAATTTGCAAAGAAAACTGTTTTTACTGTCATATCAGGAATTGTTTTCATTGCTGGGGAATGTAGCAAGTTATATAAAATCTGCACAAAAATTAGAAACACGTTTTCACCATCGTAGCATGTTACAGTAAAATTGTTAGAATGATAATTTCGTCTAGAGTTCCTGGCACTTTCTTATTCAACTATGTATAATAAGATCTTAGATTTAAGCATATTCTATAAAATGTGAACCAATAGTCCAGAATATCTGGAATCATTATGTTTTTAGTGAATGAAAGACAATGCTGAGTTCTCCAAAATGTTTATGCAGTACGAGAATTAATGAACTTTCTTTTCTACGAAGAATTAGCGGTACAAATGAAGTTTAATCATGATAAATATTGTTCTCATGCTCGCTGTAGCTGGACATTTGTCTTTCACAGATTTACTGGATGGAAAGGACTCCTTGTTTCCTATGGCATTCATCCGGCACTGTCCCTGAAGTACAGAGAGAAAAAGATTTCCCTTCTTGGTGGCAGATATTACCAACTTTGTCAGGTACCTTTGGGCAAAGTCATGATACGGTTTGAATTTGATCTACCTCTGTAATACCAAAAGTTACATGTACCTCTTGAAGCTTTGCTTATCAAATGTATTATTTACTAAAATGCTGTTTCCTGACCCAAATCCATTTTATCTTGAACAAGTTTATTATTTCCTTATTGTGTCTACTTTCACATTTCTCACAGGTTCGTTCTTTAAGTTTTGTTTATAAAATCCATGAAGCTTTAAAGTTCAAAGCAATAATAATATAGAGCTTACCTTCCTTGCAAGTGACACCACTGTTTCCCAATGTGAAGAAACCTACACCTTGGATACCTTCATCCATTTTCAATTTTGGCATATATCGAATCACATTCCATTATGAGTGTCCACTTTCTACAGACTTCTGATTACTGCGTGTTGTGTTTTAGACATTTTGAATGCAAAATATCAACACATATGATATAAACTGGTTTAGATTTTGCTCTCCACAAGTATCAAAATACAAAGTGGCTTCCTTGATGTCTGATGCCTCGCTGGTCAGATCAGACTGGTTCCAATTTAGCAAGACCTTCTGCCTTCATGTCTCTCATCCAACTCCGAGGGAGTTGAATGCTAAGTAGTAGCAGCAAAGTTTTCTCTTATAATACAATTCTTCTACTAAGCAGGAATGAGTCGTCTGCAATGCTTGCAAAACAAAATCGTTGAATCGTGTTAAGTTTCATTAGATTTTATCATATTCTCATCTTTCTCTTTTACTTGCCGATGCATTTTCTTTCTAGTTTAGTGGTCACTGTATTTGTTTTCTGTTTTTTTCTTCAATTAATTACCCTTCCCATCTAAATGCTAGAAACGACTGAAAATTTGACACTGGTCTTTTATGGACGAAAAGAAAAACATAAATAGATAGAATCTTGTGATACAGAATTGTCTTAGTTGATGTTTCAGTTCTGTAGGGTCATGAAATATATCATAAATCGCTTTGTAAAATTATAAATAAAATAAATTACCAGGAAATTTATCATTTAAATGTGAGCTACTTGCTGCATGTAATAAAAAGATTGATATGGTTTGAAAAGAAGGACTTAAAACGAAAATGTATGCATAGGCAAACGGAATTTTCTATTAAGACATAAATAGTGGCAAGATGAGTTTTAAAAGAATATAATGCTAATGAAGACGTGAAATGTGTTTATTGAGGAAAATAGGAGAAGAGGTATATAAACAATGTCCACAGAGATTACGGAAATGATTTTTCAAATAGATCTTCAATTACACTCGAATTGTCCATTGCGTAAAATAGGAAGGTCTACTACACGCAGTCAAACTAGATGGCAAATCATAAAACCATAACATAAAATCAGTACTAGATCTTAACGTTAGAAGGAATGTACTCAAGATTCGGATACGCGAATGACCGCTTCTACATAAAGCTCAAATACGCGATCCGAATGTGGTCAGTTATGGAATGTTATTGTTTGTATCACATGATTCAAAATTCAAATCCCGACAGCGTATTCATAGAGCGAGTTGCTATTCAAAGGTTTGAATAGACAATAACGAGTCACAAATACGCGATCTAGAGGAAGATGATGTCATTAAATTCAACAGTCCAATTAGCTCTCTCGAGATCGTGTATTCAGTTCTCGAGAAGACACATTATTGTGCAAGAACCTTTCTTTGTGGTACAGAAACGTCTTGATAATGCCTCTTTTAACCGTTTTCTGCATGTGACCTTAGCAAATACTTGTAGCGTGAACTAGGTCGATTTCGGATGATTGCAGTACTTATAATTAGCTTGCCGTAATATCAAGACTTCTTATTTTCTTACTATACTAATGGCATTATTTAAGCAGAAAAATCTTTCCTCAAAATCTCATCATTCAAATCTGATCAGTGTCCGAATTCAGCAATAATTAAGCAAATGCTAGGGCAAATTTTTGATAACTTGAGGTATGTATGTACGAAGTATGCCATGCCTAATGCATAAAAATAAATATGTATTAATTCTTAATATGACATAAAACAGCATTGCATCTTTAGCAAGTGTATGTATCTGTGTTTGCTTTGTGTGTTTACACGCGTGTCACACACAAATACTAGAAGGATTATAGGACATATAAAAATATATAAATACTGACCAGGACAATAATTAATGCTGCAATATGACTCTGAAGAAAGTTGTATAAAAGACCGTTTACATACAATTCTTTTCGTTATTTGACAAATGACCATATCATATGTACTCATCATTAACACCAGAATTCAGTCTAAAAATAAATACCCCCTTCCCACAAAAACAAACCTTACGACAAAGAAAGCAGAATGAAAAAAAAACCTCAGAACAAATGGAAATTATGGAATTTATTTTCGGAGGGAAACATTTTTGTGAAAAAAACCCAAGTCAGTTTCGGGAAAGATCAAAGCTGAGTCATTAAATGTGTATTTGAAAAACCTAATTTCTTGGTATACATTTTTTATTTTCTTGTTTTAATTTTTGTATTCTAAATTGAAGGGTAGAGCCATGAAATATATCATAAACAAATAAAGTTTCATCAACATAAGAACTGCAAACTCTTACTGACTTCAAATTGAAGTAGGATTAATATTGTACAAAATTTCTAATAGCATTTTATGACGTTCCTAAAATAGAGGCGGTGTTGATGTGAATCTGATTATGTTTGCCACCAAAGCGGATTTATCTGAGTTCACTAATTGGGTTGTTTGTCATGACCCTAATGACCCGTAATTTTTTAATAATAAGTTGGTAAACTTTAATCTAATGTGGACAGTCAAGACATTGTTATAAAGCTGAAATATTCCACCAGTCTTTGGCAGTTGCGCCACTCCTGAAGTGAATAGATTAAATTCTAAGTAGGTGTTCTTTTATTTGTCTGCATTACGTTGTGTGTGAATGGATATCAAGAGGGAAATTCCAGTTAATGTTTTCTGAAAAAGTTTCAATGTGACACCGCATTCCTTTCATATTCCACGCAGGCTACTTTGTGCTACGGTCAAGATTAAACTCATGTTATGACAGGCTCTGTTGCAAGTTTTAAATCGTTACTAGTTTTCAACATGTGGGTCAAGAGATTTCATCATGTGACCAATAACATCATCTTATCGGTTAGAACAATTGTAATATGCCTTTACATGGCGGCTGTAACTTCATTAACACATGCATTAATATGCATGCCAACCACGAATTGCTGAGCCAGGTTCTTTTGTTCCAGCAAAAATGAATAATTGGGTACCACGTGATAGTGTCGTACTGGAAACTATGCAGATATGTGTGAACGTGTTCATGCCGGTGCATGTACGACCACAGCTTGTGATATGAAAGTGTGACAAATTATTTGAGAAGCTAAGAAAAACTATAAGGGTCCCTGATAATCCATTAACTGCAAGGACCTTTCATACAATCCGAACGTTTCAAATAACATTTTGCTTAATATTTTTATACCTAGTTTCTTTGATAGTGATTTGATATGAAAATTGTTGAACGCTAGCTTCATGCGAGTATGTGGTAAGAGTGTAAATGGACAGTGGGTAAGATGCATTAAGAGCCTATAAGCACAACCATAGAAGTAGTTATTACAGGCCCCATATGTTAATTTCAGCAACGTAATTTCACTAACACCGCCATCATTATTATCACCATCATCATCATACCAAACTGCATTGTTTCTCTTGCCCTTAAGGTATAACATGAATTGGTTTGGCTACGTAAATTCTTTGAATATCTTTTTGAAACCCAGACATGTGACTGAGACGAATCGCATCCTAAAATTAGAATGAGGGTCCTTCAACTGGTCCTAGATACTTAACAAATTCAAGATTATAATTCTCAGTGATGTGATCTTTTACAGAGTCGCCGCACGGACAAGGTGTGAAAGTCATACTAATGGATTTGTGGTCCAATAATGCAAATGATAAAGTTGACGCGTGATAAGCAGGTTAGGATTTGCATTGTCGGTTCAATCGTTGTAAAACTTCATCGACGGTCCGGCAGATCTTTCCTAATCATCTCTATATCTAGCGAGTCCGACATGGTAATGATAGCTTTATCGAGTTGCTTTGATTTCCATTTCATGCAAGACATATCGTGCGCTGATGAACAAGGCCTTGATGTCACTGTTGACAAATCCAAACTTGGACGTAATTTGTATCAGGATCGTAATCTTGTATATTTCTTCTCTCTGTTTCAATGCTGGCATCACACGTGAGAAAATACAGAGACGTGTCATGCATATGCAATTATAATGTTGTGTTAATTTGGGTTTTTTTAGCCACATACGAATAATACTGAAATTCTGAGACGATTTAGTCTACTAACACATGTTTAGCCATTTTAAACACAGAATAAGGCGCATTATTAAAATGTATCGCTGTTTATTATATGCTCATCTTTTTTCTCCGTTAACTTTACATTGTCAGAATCGTTCAATATCCGGCGATATTGAACACCTTCATATTGCACTCCCACGTGACTGATGCACGTGAATGAAGAACTACTTTCTATAGTAAACAAACAATGGACGCAGACGCCAGTACTTTAGTTTATTGTGTTTGTCGGTGGATAAAGTAAACCAACTGTTTGAACCATTTGAAAGTAGAGATGCCAAAGTTGAGAATGTGGATGAATTCATAGATTCACAGAAGAAATTTTCAACGAAGCTGGCGACTGAACGTGATATCAGAAATGTTCAGCGATGGCTGTATGAAATATTAACAAAGAAAAAAAGGAGCCATTTTTAACACAGAATAAGGCGCATTATTAAAATGTATCGCTGTTTATATATTTAAAGTTATGTTTAATACGTACGTGAAGACTCAGTCCAGAACCATAATCAGCTTCCAAACGACAAGATGCAGGTGACAATTTTATCAGCCAAAGCTGACATTCTTGTTGTTGACACATGCGTAATTGACTTTGGTTCTACTCCTTGTGCTCTAGTCACAGATCATTTTTTGGCAATTTCGAATCTACTGGACTCCATACACATGCTAGCGTTTTTAATGGATCCGAAGAAACGTTTTTGATGCTATTAACGACTCGAATTGCAACTTGTTTAGTTATTGGTGAAGCAGGTAAAGTTTGACCAGCAAAGAAGACGTTGGCGATCCTGTGAATAATCCACGAACAACAAAGTAATTTCATAAATATATTGTGTAAATAGGTTATGCCTCATGTACAATGGAGTTGCCAAGGTTTCCCTTTGCAAGTCCTAGTCCACAAGAGTCAAATAAAGGATGTGTCAACCGATGATTGCGGCAGAGGAAACGTACAGGCTTGAAAATAATCGATGTAAGAAATCATGGTAGAGCATTTGGGGAGAATCCAAACGAACTATAACCATGGGGGGGGGCAATACTTGTGGAACTTGACATTCATAATTGCCACTGGTAGCGTCACAAATTAGAAAAACATGTTGCTGATATTAATAATCACTGTTTCCGTGATTTTACAGTACAGTTATGGTATTACGGAAAACAAAATAATTCAGATAGGGAAAGTGCCAATATATTTTGCTATTTTTATTATTATTGGTAGTAGTAGAAATAGTTGATGTTGCTAATGTTGTTGTTATTATTATTGTGGCATTCGTCAGCAGCCAGAATGGTCACCTCGTCATTTTCTTCGCAATTTACCTTCCAAAAAATATACTTTTCGATAGTATCTTCCTAAAGTCACCACTCTTTAACAAATTAACGGAATATTTTGCATGTGTTTTTGACGATGATCTTGACAAAAGATTGATGTATTAGTTCTTAAAACCAACACTGTCGTCTTCGCTCACTTTATGTTCTTGGTAGTTTATAGGTTTAATTTCTATGATGTCGATCTATTTATGAGCATATGCTACTTTGCTTATGTTTCTTTTCATCCCCAAACAGATCAGGCTTTGCGGAATTAACTGTTCCGATAGATATCGCCAGTATCCCACTTATAGGTCACGTATGTGTGCGACACGAATGAGAATCCTTTTTAACATACCGGTACTTTTTGGTACAGCAGCAGTGTTTTAAAGATTATTAAATTATGTAATAAATCATACATAGAAAACATTTGTATGCCTACTAAGCATATATAAATACTAAGCATGTCAATGACATTAAGACTGTTGACTTATCTCGAAGTACTAAATATTTTCTTAATCTCAAAGCTCATGAACAACACAGTTTCAGATGTGTTACTTGATGAGTGCAAAATAATTATGATTATAATGATGATTATGTTAGCAGAGCCTGACATTTTGATAGAAACAAAGCGTTTATTTAGAATGTAAATGTGACTCGTGTGAGCAGGATTTGTGAATGTCAATTTTAGTAAGCAGTCGCCAATAGCTATATAAATGATTGCTTTTGACCAAGGTCATTTTTAATAATACTTGTCGACATTATATACTACGGTGGTGAGATTTCGAAATCGGCATGATTTCTTTGTGTGCGTATATGGAATGACGTTTATGTTCGCTTTAAGTACTTAGGTACCTACGAAATAGTCGAGTGTCATATTGTAACACCTTAGATGGAGTCGCATTTAATATATTATAGAGTATAAAACCTTTAGAAGAAGGTATTCTTTGGTGCTGGAAAGTCGTTCGTTCGTAATTCTGTAGAATGACTGTAGAACAACGTGTATTTTGTTACTGTTGATATCTGCACTTCATCTCTTCTTTAAACAATAATTATTTTCCCTGGATAACTACACAACTGGTTTTGGATAAAGACGTTTGCTGAAATTAATTCTAAATTAGAGCACAACAATACAAATTATGATTCACAGTGAAAATTCTGGACATTTCTTTAAAACCTTCCTTTGACATCATCATCCTCCGTCCTGGAATGGAATTTAGATTTAGAAAACTTCAATTTAGAACTGTTTAATTTGTTTATGCTTTTATACATCTTAAAAAATATTGCTGTTTTGAATTCGCAATAAATTGTCCTATTTGTTTGTGTTCGGTTATTGGTATTTTTCTTCTTCTCTTAAGGTGACATTTGCTGAGGGCCTATGGCATTTAATTGCAAACAATCGTTGTTTATTCTTATTACAGGTTGGATTGTCATTATCTATTACTGAACATTTTAAAGCAGAATTAATAACGTTTTGATCGAAAATAAATTGATATCATTGGCTTCTATAATGCTCTGTGCAATCATATCAATGATGGCATAGCAAAACATCCTGCGCCACCTCCCCTTTTAAGTAAGTCTGAGATCAGTTTACAATACGAAATATTGCATGAAATAAAAGCAGTCATTTTAGATGGCGCTTACACTATATACATGACTTTGTTTTAAGTAGAGTTTCGCGTGATATTTGACTTAAAAATGACATTGTTTGAATGGGAAAACAAGTTATGCGGTCTAAGTCAACTAAACATTTTATGAGCCACGTGCCCTGTGTGGTAGTAATAAAATATCATATTTAGTAGAAATAGAGGAAGTCGCTGACTGAATGTATATACTTAAAAATAAAATACGTCATTTTTTAGAAGATACGAACGTATGTGTATATTGTACATTAGTGGGATTAAACTCAAAACTATTTTCATTTTTGATAATGGATTTAAATACAAAGATAGCCTGATCGGAGTTTTACAGAGAGCGACTGCAATCAAAAATTCGAGGCGTGAATCTATTGAACCCACAGTAGTCATCTAGTGAAACCATAGTAATCATCTAGTGAAACCATTGTAGTCATCTACAAAACCCTAATGCTCATCTGCTGAAACCACAATAGTCATCTGCTAAAACCATAGTAGTCATCTACTGAAACCATAGTAATCATCTATTGAAACCATAGTAGTAATCTATTCAAACCATATTAGTCATCTATTGAAACCATAGTAGTCATCTACTAAACCCTAATGCTCATCAGCTGAAACCACAATAGTCATCTACTGAAACCATAGTAGTCATCTACTGAAAGAATAGTAGTCATTTATTGAAACCATAGTAGTAAACTATTGAAACCATAGTAATCATCTAGTGAAACTATAGTAATCATCTAGTGAAACCATAGTAATCATCTAGTGAATCCATAGAGTCATCTATTGAAAACATAATAGTCATCTATTAAAGTCATGATAATCATCTAGTGAAAGCATAGTAGCCATCTACTGAATCCATAGCAGTCATCTATTGAAACCATAGGAGTCATCTACTAAACCATAATGCTCATCTGCTGAAACCACAATATTCATCTACCGAAACCATAGTAGTCATCTACTGAAACCAATCTCGTAATCTATTAAAACGATAGTATGCATAGGAGGGCATATGCATATATGGCTTCACACCATAGTAACATCAACTGATATAGTAAAAGTGGCATACCAAAGGGGTACACGGGTTGCGGTCCACATTGGGTGACAGCCTGAAAAGGGGAGGTGCCATCGGAAGAGTTGAAATACCAGTTCAAGTTTTCAAAGCAAATGGAAAATTCCCAAAAGTAAAAGTCATTTCCAATTTGCTTGAAAAAGCACTGTATTGTTTAAAAATACTGCTTGCAAACGTGATATATTTTGCTGTGTGTTGACATTTTAAAAATATTTGTGGGGATGACAAAGGAAGGATCCGCCCCGTGTCAACTAATTTATTCCTCTACATATTAGTCATCTATTGAAGCTATAATAGTCATCTGTTGAAACCATAGTAGTCATCTATTGAAGCTATAACAGTCATCTGTTGAAACCATAGTAGTCATCTATTTAAACCATATTAGTCATCTATTGAAGCTATAGCAGTCATCTGTTGAAACCATAGTAGTCATCTGTTGAAACCATAGTAGTCATCTATTTAAACCATATTAGTCATCTACTGAAACCATAGTAGTCATCTATTGAACCCATAATAATCATCTATTGAAACAATGGTTAATTTAAATGTCAATATCAATAACCAAGACATATAACAACATTTTCTGAAGTGTGGGAAAGTTAAAATAAAACTAAAATAAACGTAATATTCATTGGAAAGTAATTAAATATCTATATGTATTGTTATTTACAGTAATGTAATCTAGATACAATACAATGTGCTGATGTGTTGATTTGAAACAATGGAGCCTATATAATGGTGCAATAACTAAAAGGAGCACAAAAACTTTAAAAGGTTCTTTTATGTATGTAACAATCCAAATGTGCACCTATTCTGATCATTGTGTGACCACCGCGGATACAGGTAACCTTTAACCAAAACAATTCACGAAGGAAAATTTATTTCCACAATGGTTGGATAGAGAGTTCTAACAATTAAGACAACTACATTGATTTGTGTAGAATAAATATCATAACAACATTAATCTGTGCAGAAGAAATAAATAAATACCATATAAATATTAATCTGTGTACAATAAATACCACTATAATCAGTTATCATTGTTTTCGTTTTCTATTTTCATAAAAGTGTTTTCAGTTGGAATCCGTCGAAATGTCATTGAAATTTGAAAATGATGCATCGTTTCACGTATCTTCCTATTTCGAATCATCAGTACACACTATCACTTTCCATCGTCGCTACCCGAGGGTTACATAACCCTATCTACACCTTAGCATATCGAGCAGACATTTCTGGTTCTTTGAGTCTGTGAATTTTATTGGGTGTGGTGGCAAGCCACTGCCTCCAATCATAAGGAAGATGTTCAGATTTGAACACTGTTCCTACGTGATCCAGTCAAGAGAGCACGCAAATTGAATGGACTGATAAATAAGCAATTTTCCAGTGTCGGTCCTTGTTTCCAAAAAAAAACCCTTTAGCTCAAATACACTTTCGATGTTAAACTCTTCGGCGAATGCACCATGCTATTGGACAGTTAGCAATATATACTAAGAGAGGCAGCACATTATATCCAATAGAAGTTGCTACGACAAAGCACCAGTATAACTGTTCGATCCGCCGAGGTGTAGACTGGGTTAATGCCTCCGTGCTAATTTAAAATTATTACCATATTCTAGTACTCTGGTCTTGGTGTTTATTTCCAATTATCACTATAAATTTGTAATCTAGTATGCGATAGTTTCAAATTATCAGCACACTCTAGTACTCTAATGTCTGTGCAATTTCAAATTATCGTCGTACTCTAGAAATCAAGTTGTGCTAATTTCACTTTAGGTGAACAGAAATCAAGTCGTGCTAATTTCAGTTTAGTTGAACACTTTCAAATAATGTCTAAGTGTCAGGAAAATAAAATCTATAAAAAGCACTTTGTTTAGACTGTCAGTTCACCTACAGCGCGCTATCAACTGACGAAGCGTTATTTTCCTTATTTCAGAATTTCGAGTTATCGGATTATGATTGTTTGTACAACCGAAGAATAGATACAAATAACTGAACTAAATTAAAGGGAACAAACTCTTCAAACAAAATCATGTAAGAGAGGTCACTCGTCCTCAACTCCGTCGTTTTCATGACACTTTCAGTGAATCTTGTTTACGCAGATAAAGCAAATTTTCAGTCAAGCCATTTCTAGCCATCACTGACGTGTTGAGTCGATTTCGTCATTATTTTGAAAGGTTTTAGCCTAGTATCTTTTTCAGTTTGGTACGAGAGCTCCACTGCATTGCAGAAAAGTGTACGAAAACAGAGGCAAATTGTGACCACAAAAGGTTAGTGAAACTATATATAAAACAGTAAAAGTCAAACAGGTATTTAATTATTCAATATTGAATATATCTGTTATGGGTGTCACTTTTAAAAAATGATTGTCATACCTTTAAATGGCATTTATTCACCTTATCTGGATCTTCATACATCCATATTCCTTTGGAAGGCCATTATTTACTTTGCCCGAGAATTACCTAGAGCAAAATCAATATTAAAGTACGTGGACATTTTAGGACGAGATCTAACTGCATTTGTGATCCTCCAGTACAATGCGGATTGAATGTTGTGCGCTGTGATGTCACGATGAAAGCTATGTATGTTCATTAACAAATCCTACTACTCAATATTGTGACGATTAGATGTAACATGCTATTTTCTTGACTCATTTTGAGTGCCTGTTCATCATCATAAAAGTCCATACTGATCATAATTATCAGCCTGAAGTTTTTTGATGACAGTTAAGGTGCAGAACATTCAATAATCAGAATTGTATTAAATTCATTTAAACATAATAAGTATTAAATCTAAAACAACAGTTCAAATTCAATTTAACGTGAGTAAATACGCACAGATGACCAAATGACGTTTACTATAGTATTGAACATTGTGGTGTAATGGTGTTCACAAACGTGACGATATTTTTATTTGAAATATTCAATCGAGCAGAAAATATATTAGTACTAGATATTTACTGGGCATTGATTGAAAAGGGAGACAAAGCCATGAATGCTATTTCTTAACACATTTGAACAAACGTAATTTATTAAACAAAATCTAATCTCTATGAACAAAAGAAGCTCCAAACACACGGTTGGATGGGGATATAATATGACAACGCGCAGTAGTTGCGACATTGACCATGTTGACCTTGAACATTGGCGGAAGTACTGCTGTCGGTAAACGTGACACAGTGAGGTACATGTCAGTCATGAACATCTGCTACATAGTGGCTGCTTTGCTGAGTGGGGACACATCAATAATCAGGGCGATAATTTAGAATTTGTTTATTTGCATTTCTAATGAATACCATTTTCTGAATGACTACTGCTACTAGTGGCCTATTAAGGGTAGATTCCACCCAGGGCGACGTTGAAGGCCCAAACGGGTTTTAGGTGCCCCAAGACCTCTCGCGCCCTTTGCAACCATCCCGTTTCCTCCTCCTCCTCCTCCTCCTACTACTACTAATAATAACCATAACGATAAGTATTGTTCTGTCCAGCATGTGAAAGTAATTCAGCCAATGTTCATCAAGCAAGTTCCGTTCATGCCCTCTTCTTGTGCATTTATTTTTCTTTCCTTCTCGTTCATTTTTTTAAGACCTCCCAGAACTCAATAAAAAATAAACTGATCAGGTTCAAAAATAGCTGGAAAGAATACTGAAGATACACGTGCATATTTTGCAAAAGAATTCAGAGAAAGAGAAAAATGTAATTTATTTCGACCTGTAAATTGTATAACTTTATTGGTAGAGCGTCTGACCCGTAATCCAAGAGTCGCAGGTTCGATACTAGCCCAAGCCAGGTCGGTTGCCTCCGTGTGTCAGTGGGAACGACATTTAGCTATTATTTCCTCTGCCAGTACAGATAAACCAACCCCATCATCATAATAGAACATTTCTCTCGAGTTGGTATTTGTTTGTAAAGTCTGTTTTACTGAGTCTCTAAACAATATGAATGTATAACATCAAGGCAATCACAACGCAGACGGTTTTATTAAGCAGAAATATTGACATGCATTAGAAGTCATAAAACAGACACACAAGTGCACAAACATGCATATATGCACTTTCATGAAGAATTTTATGTGGGTCGTGATTCGCGGCGGGTAGCTATAAAGTGAGTTCCGAAAAGTACATAGAGGGCCATGGCTTGACAGAAATGTTGCCCAAATAGCCCAGTTTTGTACACTGCTGTCTCGCAATTTTCGTTCTGTGTACCCCAAATCTTGACATTGCGACCCCTGTGTTCTCTTTTCTATTGTTAAAAAATCGAATAATAGACCTACAGATTTTCATTAGTGAATGTCCACCCATAACACTGTTGACGCTAGCAATTGCCAAAATCACACAAGGATGGCAGTTTAATATATTTGTAAAACAATGTATCTGAAAACGAAAACATTCAAAGTGAGTCGAGTTGCAATGTCAAGTGATGACAATAGTGTCAAGTACTTTTTATATTAAAATCCTACTAAGGCGTGGAAGATTTGTTTATGATTAAAGTGTCTAAATTTATGCAAATATACAGTTTGTTTTTGAATTATTTGTTAGTTTGAAAAGAAAAGTAATTCAGAAAACATTAATATTTATTACAATAATGCTTGTAGATAATGAGAGTATACTAAAGCTGAATAAGAGCATGATCCGAAACGGAAGTTTCAGACGTGCGGGAAATTTCAGGGTAATGACAAACAGGTAATTATTTTCATGCATTACTTGAACACATTATAAAACGTTTACTGCAGTAAGGCTAATATCCAAGAAAATATTATAGTATAAAACAGACTATAAAATTAATGTGGCAAGCAGTGGGTGATAAAAGCTAGATTATCTCATAATAGTATAATACAGACTATAAAGTTAATAAGTACAGATTATAAAGTTAATGTGGGGAAACTGTGGGGGAATAAACTGGATTATCTCATAATAGTATAATACAGACAATAAAGTTTAATATGGCAATCAGTGGGGGATAAAAACTAGATTGTCTCATAATAGTATAATACAGACAATAAAGTTAATGTGGCAATCAGTGGGGGATAAAAAACTAGATTGTCTCATAATAGTATAATACAGACAATAAAGTTAATGTGGCAATCAGTGGGGGATAAAAAAAACTAAATTGTCTCATAATAGTATAATACAGACAATAAAGTTTAATATGGCAATCAGTGGGGGATAAAAACTAGATTGTCTCATAATAGTATAATACAGACTATAAAGTTAATGTGTCAAATTGACGAGGGGACTACATTATCTCATTTTTATAGCAACATTATTGCATTGTGTATTATATTTTTTATCTTCCCCACTAAAATGTAGTTTGTCCCCAACCATTCTGGAATGGGAGGGACTGTGTCTTTGTGATCCTAATTTTAACTTTGTTTTAATCTAGGTTATCACCATCTACTGCATACCGTGTAATTTCGCCGCGGCCATACTAGTATTTGCGATTCAAACGCTTCCAAGTAAGATAAAGCGATAGTGATCAACTGGACTGAGGACATCACAGGTAAGTCAGCGTTACTTTGATTTAGAGTCACAGGACAGTTCCACATCACAAGTTCAGCTCCGGTGGTCTCAGTGTAATATGTCTGCTTAAAACGTAGAAGACAGAGTAGGCCACAGGACAAGGCGATTGAGGCAACCGCCTTGGGCCCTGCACTTTCAGGACCCCGCGCTCCTGACCCAAATCAACTCCGCAATGCAATTTTGTGTGTACGTTGTTGTTGTTGTGTTGCTTGGGGCCCTGCGCTCATCGCTTGCTGCCTTGGGCCCCGCACATCATATAGCCAGGCCTGGCGGGATTGCGGGTCAAAGGGCTAGCGGCCTCCCCTCCTTCCGAGGCAGGGCTCACCCGTGTCTCAGTGCTTGACACTTCTTTTGTGCCCCGGCGCATGGGCGTAATACCCCCCCTAGATGGTTTACCACCTAAGCCAGACATCACCTTATCGGTAATGTTGCTAAACTAGGGAGGCACTTAGCCCGAGGGCTGGGCTTTTGGTCTAGTGCTTGACCTTTTTCCACTAACCTTAAAACAGACCTTTATTGGGTAGCACTGACACAGTTCAACCGTCCCGACCCCCGGGCTCGGAAAAGGCAAAGGAAAGGATCCAGCAAAGGGCGGTACCATGGTTGATTCCTCTATCTTGTGGGTTGAAATTCTCTCTCACTGTGTCTGGCTAACCCTAGATCCACATAGCATTATTGGCTTTGAAAGTGTAACCTTTTCACTGTGTTTTTATGTGGCCCAGGGCGCTTCCTTCAGCACTTCCTCATTCTCTGATTGTTGGGTCCCATGATGTTTCTCGAGTTGACGGTGTCGGCAGTGAATGTCGCTTCCGCCCACTAAGTTGAGGTTCGGTTTCTGCCCGTTGCCTATTGGGGGTGGGAGTCCCTATCATAGCCAAACATGCGTAAGCCACATACGAGTCGAATGAGTTGTGAAATTTCCTACTGTATATTAGTATCATGTTTTTGCGTACTATGCGTACCTTTAGTTCCAAAAGTTTGTGTCAAATTTGGTAGGTATAAGCTACCTTGTGAAATTTAGTGATCTTAATTTGTTTGGTGGTAAGTTATATATTTTTTTTCCTCCAATCATCCCTTCAAGGGCCAAAAAAGGTAGTTGTTAGCCTAAAAAGAGCTCTTTGCCAAAGTGAGCCCTATGTATGGCATTCTGACTAATCCTATTTCACTTCGCTGCTGTTAAAACAACAGCGATGTGATAGTAGCAAGCTTCTTTCTTCGGCTGACATTTTTCTTTTACAATATATCGTGTGTAAAAGAATTTGGTTATTTCTTGTGTCTTCTTTTTTCTTTTCTTTTCTTCCTTCTTCTGTTTTCTTTGTTCTCCGTTCCTTTGTTCTCCGGGAGCTCCTGGAAAACACGTCCGTCCTCTTCAAAGGCTGCCACGTGTGTGACCCGATGAAAAACCCCTGCCGAGTAATACGAAATACTTATACAACCGATGCTAGTAGCTACCTCGTTTGGCGCTCAGTTTTAAGAAGTCAGTGTTATGACTGGTTAGCATGGTGGGTCATGTGATTGGGATCGGGCAAGATGCTGTTGAGCCAACACAATGATAATGCACTCAAACATGAATTCACTATTACCACTCACGCTTCCACACTTAAGAAAAACCCCAACCGTTCACCTTAAAGGTTGCGTATTCTCCTATTTTCGGCAATAATCCGTCACAATAGAATTGCAATTTTAAAAAAGATCCCCATTTCATGAATGCTATATCATCCCAGTACTTTATGGTACTCTAGTCTGTGTTAATTCCAAAATTCTAGTCTGTGTTAATTTCAAAATATCATCGTACTCTAGTCTCTGTGTTAATTTCAAAATATCACCGTACTCTAGTCTCTGTGTTAATTTCAAAATATCATCGTACTCTAGTCTCTGAGTTAATTTTAAAATATCATCGTACTCTAGTCTCTGTGTTAATTTCAAAATATGACTGTACTCTAGCTTGTGTTAACTTCAAAATATCATCGTACTCTAGTCTCCGTGTTAATTTCAAAATATCACCGTACTCTATTCTCTGTGTTAATTTCAAAATATCACCGTACTCTAGTTTGTGTTAACTTCAAAATATCATCGTACTCTAGTTTGTGTTAATTTCAAAATTTCACTGCACTTTAGTTTGTGTTAATTTCAAAATATCACCGTACTCTAGTTTGTATTAACTTCAAAATATCATCGTACTCTATAGCTTGTGTTATTTTCAAAATATGACCTTACTCTAGTTTGTGCTAACTTCAAAATATCATCGTACTCTAGTTTGTGTTAATTTCAAAATATCATCGTACTCTAATTTGTGTTAATTTCAAAATATCACCGCTCTATAGTTTGTGCTAATTTCAAAATACAACACTCTAGTAATCTAGTACTCAAGTTTCTGTGCTTATTTCATATTATCAACTTATTCTAGTACTCCAGTCACTGTACTACTTTCACTTGGCAAATAATATCTATTATTGCTGAAATTTCGTTTGATAAAAATAGCTTATCATATCCTGAAGGAAGCAAGATATTAGGGAAAATAAATCTATTCAGATAATGAAAACTTTTGTATGCATTTTAATTCCTCTACGGTTCATTATCAATCGATGAATCGTTATTTTCCTCATTTCTGATTTCCATGTAACATGCTGCTGATGTCGGAAAAATAAATGAATAGCCAAAGGACGCACGGTACTAAAAGTATGGTAAAATGGGTGCCAGCCTGGAAATGGGTGGACATAAAATAGAGAATGGGTTTGGCTTGCCAGGACTAGTTGATAATGAAAGTCAACTTGTAAGGGGGCGGGACTCATCGGAAAGCTTATAATAGTTGTATGTGGGAAAAAGAGAGACATTGTTTGATTGATGGAATTTCAGTCCTTTAACAGTGTTGAGTTTGGAACACTCATCACTGAAATTAGCACCTGACTCTGGTGCGGAGCTGAAAGCAAATGTTTCAAACACATGCAAGTCCGGAAAATGCTAATATTTTTTCTCAACAAAGAAACTGACATCCAGGTTTCATCTATACTGATAAATATGGATTTGATCACGAGCAGTCGGAAAATCTAAGTTCTTAAATTTTTAATATCATGGTGTTTGCATAGGTTTTTCCATACGATTAGTACCGTGTGTCCTCGAGTGGCTTGTATTTAGACCTCTCTCTTACCAGCCTATTAATTCAAGGGAACTAACTCTTCAAACAAAACCACGTATGAAATTGCGAGGTTACTCGTCCTCAATTCAACTGTTTTCAATCGAGTTTTAGTGAATCTATTTACACTGAACGAAATCATTGTTCTGTCTGGCTAGTTTCAGCCAGTGCTGGCCTGGCGAGTCGATTCCGTCCCTTGTTCGCACTGTTTTAGCCGTATATCTTATTCAGTTTGCTTGAGAGCTTGGCTGGATTTCAGAAAGCGGACGACAAAAGAGGCAAACCGTGATCGCTAAAGGTATGTGAGACTGTATGGTTTTGTAATGGTGGTCTGATTCGTGTCAAGATATATTTATTTAGAAATATTAAATTTTGCTGAAAATTTTTTAGTACTAGATATTTACTAGATATTAATTGAAACGGGAGGGTAAAAGCGATAAGTGCTCTTATGCAAACATAATTCATGAAAAATAACGTAAGTGGCCAACTACCTACTGATACGGATTGGACGAGTGTGGGCGAAGGGTATAATAACCAATGTGCGACATCGACCCTGTTGACCTTGAATATTGGCGTTAAGTAGTGTTGTCGGTAAAACGTGACACTATGATCATGATCTGCACTTAGTCATGGACTTTGTAGCAGCAGCTCTGGAGAATTAGGTCATTTCAGCACTGCACTTGAAATAAATGTGTGTGTGTGTGTGTGTGTGTGTGTGTGTGAGAGAGAGAGAGAGAGAGAGAG
The DNA here is from genome assembly GCA_016746295.1 of Potamilus streckersoni. Classification (NCBI taxonomy): domain Eukaryota; kingdom Metazoa; phylum Mollusca; class Bivalvia; order Unionida; family Unionidae; genus Potamilus; species Potamilus streckersoni. The sequence goes on along the minus strand of JAEAOA010002192.1, from coordinate 2,659,087 downwards.
AGAGAGAGAGAGAGAGAGAGAGAGAGAGAGAGAGAGAGACTTAGTTTGGAATTTATTAGTTTCGTATTTCTAGTAGATGCCATTTTTTGATTGACTACTACTACTACTACTACTACTACTACTACTACTACTACTACTACTTATTGCTCAGTCAAGTGCATCACGTAAAACTATTGAGCAAGTTCAGTACCTTCCCTCTACCGTTTGCATTTATTTTCGTTTTTCCATGCTGATTTCTTAAAGACTTCACCCACCCAACCAAAACTTAAACTCCTCAAGTGCGACGTTAGTTGGAACGATATCCCCGATACCCGTGCGTATTTTGTTAAAGAAATTGGAGTGAGAAATAGATGTAATTTATTTCGAGATGTAAATTTTATAATTCCATTTTGTAGACGATCCAGCCTTTAATCCAAGTGTGGCGGGTTTGGTACCAGTCCAGACCAAGTCTGCTGCTTCTGTTTGTCGTTGGGAACGACTTTTATATGTCATTTCCTTTTCATGATATAATTAATATTATTTTAAATGTACGGTTGAAACAATTTTGCCCACAAAAATAGCACATTTATTTATATACAGTTGGTATTTATCAGTAACGCTTGTTATATTGGGTCTCCAAACATCCATATTTAGAATAAGGAGGCAAATGAAAACGCAGGCAACTTTATCAGGCAGAAATATCGATATACGTTACAAATCATGTGAATGACACATAAGGACAGAATCATGCATGTAAGGATGCATGCATGTATGTAATTCAGTGACTAATTCAATATGGGTCGTGATTCATGGCGGTGTAGGTGCAAGTAGCTGAGTTCAGCAACGTGCTGTGAGTACCATGGGCTGAGAGAAATGTTGCTCTCATGTCCTTGTGTTGGACGCTATTTTTTTTTCTCCATTGTACCTCCGAAATGTTGACCGTGCGACCCACGTATTCTTTTTTCGTGTGTGAAATGTCGAATAATACACCTACAACATTTCCTTAGCTGATTTCCATCCATAACACTGTTGGCGCTAGCGATTTCCAAATTCTCATTAGGTGATAAAACTGTAAGATGGCAATAAATATATATTTTACAAGAATATATCTGGAAATAAAAACAGTCGAGGTCAGCCTATTTTTGATGTAAAGTGACGGTCGTTAGTGTTACGTGGTTTCGTTGTCCAAGTCCCCCATACAACCTGGAAGATTTACAAAACGACTAATTTACGCAAATAAAAAATTTCTCATTCAATAGATTATTTGCTAGTTTGGAAAGAAAATTAATTGAGAAAACATTTATTGCAATAAATGCTTGTGGATAATTAACATATACTAATGCTAAATGAAAGCATGATCCGGAACAGAAAATGCAAAAATGCATATCATTTCAGGTTAACCAACAATCGCAGAACTGTGGAAACAAACAGGATTATCCTATTATTTTGGCATTAATTTGTCCAATGTCCGCTTAATAAGGAGTGGAAGGGACATTATCCCTTGTCCTTCGAATTCTATGTAGTAAATGGTATAGCCTACCACCACCTACTTCACGGCCAGTAATTTCGTCGCGTCCATTCTTTGTATCTGTGTTCCAACAGTTCCCACGTTCGATAAAGTGTTATCGCATCAAGACACGAAACCTGCATGTCATCACAGTTGAGTCGGTGGCACATTGACTATTGTAACATGGGACAGTTCAAAATTACAACCGTTGATCTAGATTATTAGCCCTGTCCGAAACCACCTCTCTAAGATTAAAGCATATACAACCATTTACATCTATTTGGTATTATATTTAATTTCTAAAACAAATGTCAGAGACTAAAAACTGACTGAAAAAACTAATATAAACGTTTGCAAAAATTGTATTAAATGTGTCCATTTTATAAAGATATTAATGTATGTATGTTATATATTAGATCTTATCTTAGTGACATTCTCAGTTGATCATTTACATAAATTGCAAAGATACGTTTTAGGTAATTATTATTATTGTCTCTCCTCGGCTGCTTTGACACAGCAAGCCGTTCTAATTCAAATCTAAGAATATCGAATTGTAAGACAGAAATAACTCAATTCGTTTAACTCACATTCTTCTATATTGTTAGAATTTATCTTCGAAAAAGTCACTACTGATTTAATTGCTGTTACTCTACCTTCTGCTTCACACAATGCCGTTTGTGGTCGTTTCTGACAGCGGTTCACAAAATGCCGCCACTGCTTTTACTACTACTACTACTACTACTACTACTACTACTACTACTACTACTACTACTACTACTCTACTGCTGCTACTAGTTTAATTATGTCATTGCTTATTTGATTCACTGTCATATTAAAACTAACATTCATTTTGCAAGGTTCTCTTGATTTTCCCATTCTAACCTGATGTTCGTAAATAAAGTGAGACTGCCTTTGAGATGGAATTGTGCGTTATTTCATACACTACACATGGTGCAGGATCCATATTCACGCCGAATGTATTTCTAATCACTTGTAACCTAAATTTTGAAGAAAATAAATTCTGACAAGACCGGTAACAGCGCAATTAAGAATTGACCCCTAGGAGTCAATTAACAGTTAGGCATTGTTTGTATTGGTAACTTCATGACATCTTTTGCTTCATAACGCCTTCTCATTTCATCGTTAGTGCATTATACATGCTTAAAAGTCCCATGACGCATGATGTTGCTGATATAAAAATATAAAATCAGCCATATTGCTTCTTTCATTTACTATAGATGTGTATTAAACTTAAAGAAATCCTACATTTAACCTTCGACTAATTCATCAAGATTTAGCAACACTTCATTCCAACATTATCTCAGGGATAATCTTTAAAACTATAATCTTAGAGTAAATTTTAGCCTTCTTTTGAACAACTGGCATATCGATGGTCACTATTATATGCACCGTATTAGTTGGGAAATACAATTAGTGGGTCGCTAATCTGTTTTTGTTCATTGTCCCTAACTGTTTACTAATGATAACCCAATGTTTGCTACGTTAGAATTTGTTTTCCATTTCGGTTGAAAAACATTTTCTGAATGACTATTACTACTAATGGCCTCACGCTTGTAGGGGCATCATGTTGCCTATATTGTAATGAAGAGTAGGGTCGTTAGTAGGCCCCAGTGGATTGCTTTGTCCAGATCCTAGAATGTTGTTAAGACGACACTTGTATGCGATGGCGTGCCGTAGCGGATAAAGACTGGTCCAATGAGAAAGTTGCAGTTAAAATTTCAATGTCTTATGTCAAGCAATCCAATATCAACTGTTTTATGAAATTACGTGTCCTTAAAGTTCCATTTTTCTAGCTTCAGATTTTAGATCTTATATGTTGAATTATACGGTAGTGGGTTAACGTTTTATTTCCTGTGTCAACGTTTAACAGTACATATTGAATTACACAGCGGTGGTTTAAACTTCAATATCACATGTCGAGAATCTCTAATTCATACGTGGTATGCAACTTATTGTGATGAAAGTTTCATTTCATACGATAAGTATTTAGATTTCATTTGTTGAACTTCACAGCAACGAGAAGCAGTCTCCTTGTTTTAAAAATAACGCAGTCCGTCCACGAGAGCGACCTCTAGCGAAGAAATTCATAGTCATTATCGACATATGAATTGTATCTTTCAACTGTAAATGCATGAAATGTAATGGCACCTCATGATTGAAGACACGAATGCTGTATCTTAATATGCGATATTATTTTGAATTGTTAATGAGGACATTTAGTCCGAGTTTCCTCTGACCCTTGACACCCCATTTTTGATATCTGGTTTTTTATGTTGGGGTGTAGGATCAGAGTCTATTCCCTATCAAAAACTTGGAATTTGCCGACACCATTTGGTGTCGGCATAGGGTACTCGCCAAGTATGAGGCCTGGCAAACTTAAATGATCTTACATTGACCCATAATTGCATTAAATCTATAGGGAAATCATTTATCTTCTCAGAAATAACAAACGTAACACCTATTTTGTCTTCATTCCGTTGTCAGACGAGACGTAACTACAGCGTTGATAAATTTTGACCTCGTTTGCACCATTTTCATTGCTAGTCACATGACTAACTAAATCTCGCGGCCGATATGCATAAACGTCATAGGTCAAATAGTCACGTGATAACAACAAAGTGCGTTGACATGTAGTTTCTGGGTGATCAGTCAGCCTCTTTCCAGGAAGATGCGACAGCGACATGTTTCGGTCTGCTGTTATCCAAATTAATATGTTGAATAATACGTGTTTTTTTCTTGTTACTGTAGCTATTGCGTGACTTTCATTCAATATTTTCGAGTTTGTCTTCTTTCAGCAATACTGAAATGGAAGGTTTGGTGCATAAACCTATATTGCAACATGGCAGATAAAGACGAATACACAAAAGCTCTTGCCAATGAGATACTTTAAGAAAAGGGATACTATTTTAATATTAAAGAACTACAGTATGATGTAATAAATTCAGTTATCAATGGAGGTGACACATTTGCCGTCTTCCACAAGGGGTAGGGGAAAACGTTTTTTTTTTGGTTGTTATCACGTGACTATTTGACCTGTGATGTTTATGCATATCGGCTGCGAGATTTGGTTAGTCATGTGACTAGCAATGAAAATGGTGCGAACGAGGTCAAAATTCATTAACGCTGTAGTTACGTCTCGTCTGACAACGGAATAAAGACAAAATAGGTGTTATGCTTGTAATTTCTGAGAAGATAAATTATTTCCCTATCGATTTAATGTACTTATGGGTCAATGTAAGGTCATCTAAGTTTGCCAGGCCTGATACTTGGCGAGTACCCTATGCCGACACCAAATGGTGTCGCAAATTCCAAGTTTTTGATAGGGAATAGACTCTGACCCTACACCCCAACATAAAAAAACAAATATTAAAAATGGGGTGTCAAGGGTCAGAGGAAACTCGGACTAGTGGACATTGTGTAATACTTTTAATACCAACACATCATTTCACCATATAAAAATATTAATTCTGACGAGCAAAATAAAATGTCCAATCGCCGCTGTGTAATTCAGCAGATACAATTTAAAAACTCAACATACAAAATGGAACTTTCAGCACAATCAATATGAAACTCTCGGCAAATGACGTAAAATTTTAAACAACCGCCGTGTAATTCAGAAGATACAATCTAAAAATTCGGCAGTGGACATCGAATTTTCAAACCAGCTTTGCTTAATTCAGCAGATGAAATCTATCTACTCAACATATGATATAGAACTCACAACATGATCTCTTTGAACCAATACATAAATTAGAAATTCGACGTATGACACTGAAATTTCAACCACCGCCATGTAATTCAAAAGACATTATCTAAAACCTCGACTTTCAACCGCTACTGTTTATTACGATGTATACAATATAAAATTTCGACCTAGAAAATGGAACTTTGAATATTAGAATTTTTGATACAACATATGAAGTTGGAATTCGGGATATATGACACTAAAATTCAAACGACCACGTTCTGATAGTAGCAGCTTTTGTCCTGTACAACAAGTCTACGGCGCTACATTGATACATGTATGTCGTTCTCTTACTAGCTTTTTTACTTCAAGGGGAACTAACTCTTTAAAGTAAACCACGTATGAAATTACGATATGTTGGTTATTGTTTTCAACTGTATTGTTTACAATCGAGTTTGAGTGAATCATGTTTACAGTGAATGAAGTCAGTGTTCTATCAAGCTAGTACCAGCCAGTCGTGGCGTGGTGAGTCGATTTCATCCCTTGTTCTCGATTTTTGAGCCGGTTATCTTATTCAGTTTAGTTGAGAGCTTGACTGGATTGCACAGGACAACTGAGGCAAACTGTGACCACTAAAGGTAGGTGAGACAGTATGGTTTTGTACATGGTGGTGTAATGGTAGCGAAAGTCTTGTAAAGATAGATTTATTTTGAAATATTACTTATAGCGGTACTGAAAATTTACTGGACATCAATTTAACGGGAGAAGAAAAAGAAAAAACTGAATGTTATTATGAATGACATTTCATGAAATATAATCTGTTCAACACCCCCCCCATTACAGCACAGGAAGTAGCCCATTTCTACCACAGGCTAAATAACGCCATGCAACTAATTTTACAAGATAAAATGTTGAACTATTCTTTTTCATCTAGATTGCATCATTTAATAATTTTTATATAAATTTCCAGAACAGAGATATGTAGTTAGTGTATAAATGTGCTATACTTCCTGTAATAGTTCATTTTTCCAGGGATTGTGACCGTAATGGTGAAAATAAATGTTAATTCGCCCGATTTGATTCCTGCGACTTTCGTCCTAAAGTGATGTGTTGGTACGTTACTGTTTTTTGAATGGATATATCTAGTTTTTCAGTCTTCGTGCGATTCTGAAGGGATTAAGGACGCGTGAGAAAAGTTTTAATGAGCGGAGGGTTGTGGTCACGCTTGCATTCCTGTGTTAATTTATACCGCTTAGTTGATTTCATGTCAGAAATTTCGTCGTACTTTTGTTGATTAAACTGCAGACTCCTGTGATTACAGAGACTGATTGGAGGGGAGAGTGAATTGTATAATCTGATAATGTGCTCTAGTGGCGACATGCGACCCTTTTGACCTTGAATATTGGCGAAAGTGGTCTTATGGGTAAACGTGACAATGTTAAGTCAAATCGTCCAATGGTGTGTGTGTGTGTGTATGTGTGTGTGTGTGTGTGTGAGAGAGAGAGAGAGAGAGAGAGAGAGAGAGAGAGAGAGAGAGAGAGAGAGAGAGAGAGAGAGAGAGAGAGAGAGAGAGAGAGAGAGAGATGATTGGGTTGATTCCAACTCCTTTTAGATGTTGGATGATTGTTGTGTTGGGGTGTAAGGTCAGGGACAACACAGACTGTAAGAGTCTTACTATGGAATTTGTTAATTTTGCATTTCTAGTGGATACCATTTTCTGAATGACTACTACCATTACTGATAGTAAGACTTGCTCAGTCAAGCGTGTCACGTGAAACTTCCAATATTTCAACCAAATACTGTTTTGTTCAAGCGAGTTCCTCTCTTTCCCTCTACCTTTTTGTATTTGTTTTCATTTTTCATTCTCACTGATTTCTTGACGACCTCATCCACCCACAAAAAAGTCAGGTCCGATCTTAGTTGGAAAGGATATGCACGATAAACGTACCTATAAAAGAATTCGAAGAGAGTTAAAGATGTAATTTATTTCGAGATGTAAATTTAGAGCTCCGTTGGTAGATGATTCGATCCTTAATCCAAGGGTCGCGAGTTTGATATTAGTCTTAGCCAGGTAAGTTGCTTCTATATGTTGTTGGGTCTCATTTCCTCTGCATGATATAAACAATAATGTGTTAAATGTACAATTAAAACAACCCTACCCACAAAAATAGCACATTTTTATACAGTTGGTATTTATTTACGAAGTTTGTTATATTGGATCTCTAAACATCCGTATTTAAAACATCGAGGCAATCTAAAACCAAGGCGATTTTATTTGGCAGAAATATCGACATGCATCAGAAGTCATGAAACAGAAACATAAGTGAAAAATCATGCACATATGTATGTATGCATGGAAGTACTTCCGCGACTAATTCGATCTGGGTCCTGATTCATAGCGGTGGAGTGAAAGTAACCGAGTTCAGCAATGTACTAAGAGTACCGTGGACACAGATATATGTTACTCACATATCCCTGAGTTGCACGCTTGTTTTCCATAGTTTTTTTTGTCCGGTACCCCCGATATTTTGACCGAGCTATCCCCATATGTTATTTTTCGTGATTAAAAAAAAATCGAATAATACGCCTATTACTTTTCCTTACTGGATGTCCTTCCATAGCACTATTGGCACTTGCAACTGCCAAATTCTCATTAGTTGATAAAACTGTAAGACGGCAATACATATTTATTTTACCTCAATCTATATAGAAATAAAAAATTCAAGGTCAGCCGATTTTTAATGTAAAGTGACGGCCGTTAGGGTAACGTGGTTTCGCTGTCCTAATATTATGGCGCTGAATTGTTCAGTGTTTCCCTAATCTGGAGTGGGGGGGGGCAGTATATTATTCATGTAATCCTTTGTGTAAAACTGTACAGCCTGCCAGCATTCACTTTATATCCGGTAAGTTCATTGCGTCCATACTTTGTCTCCGTGTTCTAATAGCTTCGACGTTTGATAAAGTGCTATAGCGTCAACATGTGAAATTTGGCTGTCATCACAGTCGAGTCGCTGGCACGTTGAATACTGTAATGTGGGACAGTTCTAAATTAATTACAACTGTTGATCCAGATTATAATCTCTGTCCGAAACGACCACTCAAACAGGAAAGCTTATACACCCATTTGCATCTATTTCGTATTAGTTTAATTTCTAAAACAGATGTCAGTGACGTAAAGGTTACTCTTAAAACTATTATAAACGTTTGCAAAAATTGTATTAAATATGTCCATGTTTCAAAGATATTAACGTATGTTATATATTAGATCTTATCTTACTGATATACTCGGTCGTACATTTACTTACATTGCAAAGATACGTTTTAGCTACTACATTATTATTATTATTATTATTATTATTATTATTATTATTATTATTATTATTATTATTATTATTATTATTATCTGTCTTCGTTTGCTTTGACACAACAATCCGTTGAAGTTCAGAACTAAGGATCTCGAATTGTAAGAAAAAAATAATTCAATTCGTTTTACCTTCGTGGCCGAGTGGTCTAAATTCTAAAGCGCTCTCCGTTACGGATCACTGCCATCTCACCTCAGTCTGAGTGGGTTCATGTCTAAGATTCGGCGAATGAATGTGGATATGTGAGAAAGCTGGTCAGTAGCTTCTCGTGGGTCGGTGGTTCTTTCCGCGGATTTCCCGGTTTCTTCCTCCACCATTAATACTGGCCGCCATGTATAGCCTACCGGGTGCTGACAAATGTCGTTAAGCCTCACAACAACCAACCAACCTTCATTCTTGCATACTGTTAATTTTTGTCTTCGAAAAATCAGTATTGATCTAGTTGCTGTTATACTACCTACTGCTTCACACAATGCCTGCTTGTGCTGCTGCTGCTGCAAATACTACTACTAATACTTTCATTATGTCCTTTATTTGATTCGGTGTGATTCTAAACTCACATTCACTTTGCATGGTCCCTCATTATTTTCCTTTTCTGACCTGATGTTCATAAAACAGTGAGAATCTGTCTTTGAGATGGAATGTTGTGTTGTTTAATTCATATACTGCGCATTGTGTCGGATCCATACTCACGCCGAACGTATTTCTAATCACTTGATAACAAAATTTTAAATAAAGTAATGACAGGACGGATAAAATTAAGAATTTTTATAAAGGATATACAATTTATCAATTAAAAAAAATATACAATTTTATATAGCAAGAGTTACTATTGGTGTTAAAATGTGTTGAAATATTAGAGGAAAACCTTAGTTTTCTCTCTAATATTTCTACACATTTTAATATCAATAGTCATTCTTTACTCGACTATTCTTTCATGCTAATTTATATTATACATGGAGAAATGAATAAAATCATTAAATAAACTTTTTGGATTCAGAAGTTAGATACTTTGTGTCCTACTGGCCTTAATAACAATGCATTATTTAAAAGTGTATAATATATATATTTTTTTTAATTGATAAATTGTATATCCTTTATAACACTATAATTATATCTATAACTGTTTGTCTCTATTTTATTTCATTATTTTTCGGGGCCCTGATTGGCCCAGTGGTCTAAAGCGCTCTCCTTTACGGATCACTGCCATCCCATCTCTGTCTGCGTGGTTCAGAATCTAAGATTCGGCGAATGAATGTGGATATGTGAAAAAGCTTGCCAGAGCTACTCGTGGGTCGGTGTTTCTTTTCGCGGATTTCCCGGTTTCTTCCTCCACCAATGATACTGGCCGTCATGTATAGCCTATCGTGTGCTGAAAATCGCGACTGATATCCTTTTAGTATAATATTTTAAAACTATTAAATGTTTGCATAAGAAACTTGAAAAAAACTTAAATTAATTCATAGTATGAACCAATTAGAAGTAGCTATTCAATCTTTGAGCTCGGAGGATCAACATTTTTTTTTCATTAAAAAATGAGACAAATTGAGAATCCGCATGACAAGTTTTGTTGTACACACAATAATAGCTTATACCAGCATATTTTAATTTTTTAAAAAAACAAAAACATTAATTGTGTTACTATATCAATTCAAGTACTGAAACAAGTGTTAAAATATCCCTAGCATAAAAACGTAGGAAGCATGCTTTCCAGCCAGCAAATGTCTTGGCAAACGCGGAGAATTACGCGCGGAATTCCCCGTGAGCACGGCATTTGGAAATAAAGTTTCAAATAAGTTTTATATGATATCGAACTTAAATTTTCTTCCACCGCTTTAAAATTACTTTGTCTCTAATAAACAATTTTTTTAAAAAAAAAAAATTACTAACGAGCGGGGCCACTGAACGCGAGGCCCAATTGTATCAAATAGGTTCAATAGGCCTTTGACCAACAAGGGCAATGCGGGAGTATTAAAGGTCTTATGGACACTGAGACAGTATTAAAGTACATAAAAAGTCATCGAGACAGTGATACAATATATAAGGGGATTGAGTCATAAAGTATGCAAGACACCAAGTGATCAACTATATAAAGGCGCTGAGTGATAAAGTGTACAAGGCACTAAGTGATCAAGTACATAAGGGTACTGGGTCATAAAGTATACAAGGCACTAAGTGTTCAAAGTACATAAGGGTACTGGGTCATAAAGTATACAAGGCACTGAGTGTTCAAAGTACATAAGGGTACTGGGTCATAAAGTATACAAGGCACCAAGTGTTCAAAGTACATAAGGGTACTGGGTCATAAAGTATGCAAGGCACTGAGTGTTCAAAGTACATAAGGGTACTGAGTCATACAGTATACAAGGCACCAAGTGATCAAAGTACATAAGGGTACCGAGTCGTAGAGTATACAAGGCACCAAGTGATCAAAATACATAAGGGTACCGAGTCGTAGAGTATACAAGGCACCAAGTGATCAAAGTACATAAGGGTACCGAGTCGTAGAGTATACAAGGCACAAAGTGATCAAAGTACATAAGGGTACTGGATCATAAAGTATACAAGGCACCAAGTGATCAAAGTACATAAGGGTACTGGGTCATAAAGTATAAAAGGCACCAAGTGATCAAAGTACATAAGGGTACTGGGTCATAAAGTATACAAGGCACCAAGTGATCCAAGTTCATAAGGGTACTGGGTCATAAAATATACAAGGCACCAAGTGATCAAAGTACATAAGGGTACTGGGTCATAAAGTATACAAGGCACCAAGTGATCCATGTTCATAAGGGTACGGAGTCATAAAGTATACAAGGCACCAAGTGATCAAAGTACATAAGGGTACTGAGTCATAAAGTATGCAAGGCACTAAGTGATCAAGTACATAAGGGTACTGGGTCATAAAGTATACAAGGCACCGAATGATACAAGTTCATAAGGGTACTGGGTCATAAAGTATACAGGGCACTAAGTGATCCAAGTTCATAAGGGTACTGAGTCATAAAGTATACAAGGCACCAAGTGATCAAAGTACATAAGGGTACTGGGTCATAAAGTATACAAGGCACCGAATGATACAAGTTCATAAGGGTACTGGATCATAAAGTATACAAGGCACCAAGTGATCAAAGTTCATAAGGGTACTGGGTCATAAAGTATACAAGGCACCGAGTGATCCAAGTTCATAAGGGTACTGAGTCATACAAGGCACCAAGTGATCAAAGTACATAAGGGTACTGGGTGATAAAGTATACAAGGCACCGAGAGATCAAAGTACATAAGTGAACTGGGTCATAAAGTATTCAAGGCACCGAGTGATCAAGTTTATAAGAGTACTAGGTCTTAAAGTATATAAGGGCACTGAGACAGTGATTATTATATGATGGCACCGAGTGATCAAAACTCTGAGGGCACCGAGACTTGAGATAAAGTGTACAAGGACAATGAGGCAGTAATAAATTGTATAAGGTCACTCAGTGTGTTAAAGTATGTAAGGGCACTGAGACGGTGTTGAAGTATGTAAAGGCACTGAAACGGTGTTAAAGTATGTAAGGGCACTGATACGCTGTTAAAGTATGTAAGGTGTATATTTCGGTAAGGAAGGTGATACGGTGTAAATTTTTGTAGGGGCAGTGATACGGTGTTGAAATATGAAAGGGCAGTGATTTGGTGTTGAAGTATGTAAGGGCAGTGATATGATGTAGATGTTTGTAAGGATAGTGATACAGTGTTGATGTATATAAGGGTATTGATACGGTGTTGAAGTATGTAAGGGCAGTGTTACGGTGTTGAAGTATATAAGGGTAGTGATACTATGTTGAAGTGTGTAAGGGTAGTGATACGGTGTAGATGTTTGTAAGGACAGTAATACGGTGTTCAAGTATATAACTGTAGTGATCCAGTGTTAAAGTATGTAAGGATAGTAATACGGTGTATATGTTTTAAGGGCAGTGATACGGTGTTGGAATGTGTGAGGGCAGTGATACGGTGTTAAAGTAACAGCAGTTCCGTTCCGTTAATGGATGTATGACACATGTAATATTATCACGTACGACAAGGTCAGTTAGAGAAGGAATGGAAATTACGACTATAATTACCATCGATACAGGAACACTATATTTATAAAACTAAAATATTTTAAAAATCCCAAACAATAAACAAGATTTAGAATGTAACAACCGTGTCTCAACTTAGCTTCTTTCAGTGACTCATTAACAAGTGTATGGGTTTATCCACATTCACAGTCGTGCATTAATTGAAAGCATCAGACCATGTCTCGTTCTTACTTAAATTCCAGGTCCTTTGTTAGTAACCTGGATATAAAATTTGGAAGCTCTGCACTTGAATAAAGCATTGAGTTGACTGTGTGTGAAACTCCTATTGTAAGTGTGCGAATATATTTATAGGGTTGGTTTTGAGGGTGGCGTAAGAATAAGATTAAACAAATTCCAACCGTTACCAGCTTGAAAAAATATTTTTTTTTATCTGACTTGTAGAATAATGGCATAATTTTATCAACATTTTGTGTTAAATGAGTGGTCGTTTTCTTAGGAATGAATTTATTGTCGTTTATTTTAGGTTATTGAAGATGAGCCAAGCCTTCCGTTTCTTAAGAACTTATGTTGGACCGGTTAAAGCCGTTGTATTGGATTGGAGCGGGACAACGGCAGACAAGTACGTGCTTGCTCCAGCTGTGGTCTTTGTGAAGGTAAGTGCAGAAAATTTTATTTTCTCCATGGCTTTTCATCAACTTCGATATTTCTTTGAAAAGAAAGGTTTTCTGAATGTGAACATTTACACACATTTTAAGTGTAATACGTTTCATTATACCATATTGTTGGACACAGCCATTTAATGTCTCGCCAAATATTGAAATTCTTGTCATCTATTCAGTGACTTCTAGAATATGTCATGTCTAGCAGTCTCATAGTGATTGTTTTGCCTTTTTTAGATTCTGACTAGTTGCCAAAGCCTCTGTTCCCCATGTTTTGAAAAGCAAAACTTTGTGCCACCCACTGTTCATTAAACGACGAAAATGAAGATTGTTTTGCTCGACTTTTATTGACTCTAAATCTGTAACCGCACAATTCCTTATTTGTGCTCTCAGTTGTGGGTGATTTTCAATTTCCATCAGGAAAGTATCACTCTGCCGCGATTAGCATTTGATCGTCGATTGCTTAATGCCGTTGCAAGCTACTATTAATAAACACGTATTCGTGAATGCAGTCATATCCAAATTAATTTGTTAGCTCCACCAGAGACACCGGTTTCTATTGATATTGCCCCGACAATAATTCCGATTGGTGCACCAACGATGATTATTATGATTGCAATCCCTGTCAAACCAAGACCAACAGTTGTTGCCACAGCAAGACCGCAAACAACATCCACTTCCAAACACGCGCGTTTGTATTTCATAATGAATACGTTTCTCCTGATTATTTTCATATCACAGTTTTTTTTGCTTCGATTATTTTTTCTTCACATCTGTAACATTGGTAGCTAACCATAGTTTTTCTATAACGATACGTCCCAACACGGCTGGTCATCAGTTGATGGCGCAATCGCGTACAACCGATCAAACTTCATCCATCGTAAAATTATAATCAACAACAACTGAGCTATTTGTGAAGCAGCAGGGCCAATGAATAAATCACGAACTGAGTAGAAATATATCACCATGTTTGGTCGGATTAGGTGTTACCTGTGCATAAGTCTTTGTTTTTACTAAAGCATCTGCGAATTTCTTGTTTGATGATGCCATTAAATAAAGGTTGTTGGATATTACAATCATGTTGTGTACGATGTCGCTCAAAACACGTACCGCAATTCCAACTCTAGGTGAAAAACATAATGGACAAGATAGATTAGTGGAACCTTTGTTCGATGTTTAGCAGAGAAGTTCGCTTTTATTGCAAAAAAGTCGGCTGTGATATCGCTGCTGCAGTAACAAAGTTACCAGGTACACCATGGAGTTAATACCTTGGTAAAAACCACATCCCTGGATATAATTACTACGGGCCTGGTATACAACAGGATATACGCATCGATTCTAACAACCAGCTCACCTGTGACTCTTGTTGATGCTGCGGGTTACCTACACGACCTTGCATTTAAGGCATCGAACGATATCCGTGCACGTCATCATGCCCACATTGATCTTAATTATGACTTACATGCAGTTTGCGTTACCAGGTGCTAAAGAACGAATCCACTCATTGGAGGAAATGTCTTTTACGGACAATAGTTCACTTATTAAAAGTAAATTATACTTACATAAACCAACAAATGATGGATACAACAAGTCCGACATTATCAAAACTATGTTACAGTCCTGGAGGGTATTGGAAAGGCCATGCTGTCGTGAAAACTAGTAAGTGCGAGTGCGGAAGAGGTCACTCATTGCTGGAGCACATTTGACGCAACAAGAGTTGATGCAAATATACATACCAGTACCAAGAAAACATTCACGTAATTGATTTGATATCCAAATACCAAATGAGGTTCATCAGGCTGATGTGTTGTGTATTCTACATGATCGTATACGTGATCATGGTTAACAAGTGCGCGTATACAATTACGCGCTAACCCTAGTATACAATTACGCGCTAACCCTAGTCGATGTCGAGAGCGGATGTGAAGAAGTTGAGCTGTTGATGACGAAAGATTCCACATATGTCTCGGATGCGGATCCTCGTAAAGAATTGGATGGATCAAACATCGAGTTCGAGTTCATGTTGTACATGTCAACATTCATTCTGACCAAGCTATTGTGGAAGGATTTAATCGCACACTCGCGGATTGATTATTCGGACATCAATCAGTACGCGAATAAATTGTTGATGATGTCTGCGAGTTTAATTAAGCACGCTACAACGATTTCACGAATGCTTTACGTCTTCCATTAGTCATTGCAGAACTAATCAATAAAGCCACTCGCACGATTGGATTAAAGCCAGTTAGTTTGATTCGACGAACGACTCGTATCTAATCAGAAATGATTTCACACTATTGCAGCCTCTCGGAGACACGTTTGTTGGGTATTTCATGCATCAGGAGAGTTGAGAGGTTGACAGCGTCATGCTACTGACCCATTATCATATGTCGATGCATATGTCGGCCTCAGATCGGATTGTTACTCCAAGACAACTAATACGGATCCAGATAAAAATGAGATCTCCAGAGTCTTACGTGAAGATCCGACAGCGACCGCTTAGGAGTTATGTTTTATTGACTTGTATTATTACTATAAGCGCTAATTGTATCAGCAAATCAGACGAAGTCTTATACATTGACATTTGGGGAACTAATTGTATCAGAAAATCAGAGAAAGTCTTTTATATTGACATTTGGGGGACTAATTGTATCAGCAAATCAGACGAAGTCTTATACATTGCCATTTGGGGGACTAATTGTATCAGCAAATCAGAGGAAGTCTTATATATTGACATTTGGGGCACTAATTGTATCAGCAAATCAGAGGAAGTCTTATATATTGACATTTGGGGCACTAATTGTATCAGCAAATCAGACGAAGTCTTATATATTGACTTTTGGGGGTCTGAGCATCATGGGTTAAGATTAAGAACCTGTGCCATAACTATTTGATTTACTTTCAGATTTCAGAAAGCTGCTTTTCAACTGGCTAAATGAAAGGTCACTTAGAATATTTGCGAGAGGGATTGCAAGTTGTTTCTGCGAGTGTGGTACTACCACCAATATTTCTTTTAACACGTTATCGTGTTGATCCACATCAGTCTTAAGTTGATTCCCAACAGTATGATGTCCAGATGCATAAGCTACAGTGTCGTCAGGAAGTGACCATCACTTGTTATCAAGCGGGTACAATCTCACTTTAGTGCATCGGTAAGCACCTGTGTGATGTTTCTGATAATGTATTATATTTGCCGCGTGTGCGAATTCACGTGGTCTCAAAGATATTCAACGTTTATGTCGTGTTTGCGACCTTTCTGCACCCGTGAAGCACCTTTTTGCGAAGATATTTGCGGGGCGCGTGATCGAGTGATTCACGCTACATTTGTACATTTGGAAAGAGTTGGTGCGTGAGAACTCTCGCAGCTTAGTTTTAAGTCACTCATATAAAAATCGGAGCAGTATAAAACTTAATTCAACCGTTTACCCTGTGAGTGATCATATAAATGGTAGAAATGTATCGCTTGTTGAGATGTGTATTTTTGTTTGTATCTGTTCAAACATCTAGTTGTTTCGGCTTGAAAAACTAAATGTCATTGGCATATTGGGCCCAGTTTCAAGCATTGTGTCGAAGTTTTAACCTTGCATCAAGTAAGTTTTACAAATGTGCATTTATAATACGGGCTATCTAGAAAACCCAAAATGGCTGATCGTTGTTCCCTTTTAGTTGACGGTTTAGTTCTTCAAATACTGGCCGATGATACCCGTGAAGGCAATACATTTTTTAAATTAAGAAGTATATCAACATAGGAAATAAGAAAGTGTTAAAGGAGATACTATTGAGTGATTATTGAACCAAAAAAATGGCGCTAAATACGAATGTTGGATGGATAAAACTAGACGACATGCCTTTAATCTCTCATTTCAGAGGTATTTCGAAATTAAATATAGAAATGGCAAACAAATATGCCAAAATAAAATACAGACAATGTAAAAGTTAAACGCACTCTCCGTCTATTTCTCGTCTTAATTTACTCATTCTGAATCATGTGGAGCAAATTCATGCAGTCCTAACATAAAGGATAAGATAAACCTAATCAGTAAGAATATAATTAATAGGAATTTAACAATTAACTTTTAAAAAAAAGATATTTATTTGATCAAAATACTTCGGTTTCAACAAGTAACATATGGTTTTAAAATTCTACTACACCATTATCGAATACTAAATACGTCATATTAGTTATCTGAGTACTAATGCTAATTATTAACTGCTCCGGTGGCAAATTGGTCAGTGCTTCCGCCTCGGATGTGGGAGGTCATGGGGTTGATCCCAGGTCGAGTCAAACCAAAGACTCACAAAAATGGTACTAACAGCTTCCTCGTTTGGCGCTCAGCATTAAGAGGTTAGTGTCAGGACTGGTCGGCATGGTGTCAGGATAATGTGACTGGGTGGGACATCATGCTATATGTATGCGGCACGATGCCCCAGTGCTAGACATCACTATAAACTGCCATACTGCAGACATCGTAGCGATGACTGAAAAATTGTTAAAGCTACATTAAAAATCATAATCATATCACTAATGCTAGAAAGTTGTTTTTTTTACTGAGCTTATTCTAATGAAAAATTCGTATTTTGGAGCAGAATTATCCAAAAAATAATACCCATGAGTTTTGAAAACGGGTTCTTAGTACAGAGCAATATTCATGCACAGATAATAAACAGACTAAGCTGGACAGCATAATGCTTATTTAGCTAGAGGAAATATCATGTAAAGATTTTGATTTCGGAAGTGGTCTTACAAAGTGGATCAGGAAGAAACAGAGATATTGAAGTATTATGTAAATATTTAACTATGACCGTGTTGAACTAATCCTCTTTATTTTTGTGATAATGGGGAAATCCCACTTATAAAATCCTGAGTGCATCTCTACTGTTATCTTTTTAATGTTTTTGCGTCCAAACTCAATCAAGTATGATTTAGGTCGTAGTCCCACATACTCTTCGACAGGTTTACCCGAGCATTCGTCTTTGAACTTCTCAACATTTTTTACTGGTATTACTAAGCAAGAGATGTTCCTTCGGATAATCGTTGGTCTAAAATTCATTGACCAAGTATGGTTTTGCCTTTTCCACATATACATCATTAGTTGTGGCATGCACCAGCCGCAAGTTAGTGACGGTGTAGTGCATCCTGACAAGATGCTGATAAAACAGTTCGGTTTATTATAGTTTACCTCGTTCATGAGCAGTTTGTCGCGACTTAGCAGCATAACTAGATGCGCGCTAAGGACAATATCTTCTTTCGCTACAAAGTTGCCTAAATTTTGTAACACCATTGTGATTCCAACAATCATATTTGTTAACTTTTGACGAGCGTCTTTAGCTGGTTTTGTATGTGGGTGGGATACTTGCCTGGTGATTTATAGCACGCCATTAAGTCAGTGCAACTTGAATTTAAGTATTGTAACTACTGTGAATTAGTACTAACATACTCAGCGATTTAAGTAGAAATAGCAGATGAAATACATTTTTATTCATCTCAAAGACGTCTTTTTTTCTATTACTATCATGGTTTTATTAAAAACGCGTCTAATATGGCACGTGTCAGCTTTCTTGCACCTCTTGGTATTGGTATGTTACGCTTAGGTGCAGATTATTGTAGTTGTACCGTTGCTGCATTGGCAACTGGTGGTGGATTAGTGAAGTATATTGGTTCAGTGGTGGATTAGTGAAGTATATTGGCTCAGTGGTGGATTAGTGAAGCATATTGGTTCAAGGCAACTATAGATCCCAATAATTCAATTATACCAGCTTTTCTCGTACGATTTGATATTTGTATTTTCTGATGTATTTTCTGATGTCTTAAGTGAAGCATAGTAGGAATGCTTATGTAAGGGAATTATCTCTAATTAAGAAGTCTGTCAATACTTTTTTTTTAGATTTCACTACTATGTATTGAAAAAGGAAATAAAACCCCCATGTATTTTCCGTTTAAGAAATATTTGGGCAAACAATTACTATCTCCATATTCAGCTAATATTGAAAAAATACGCCATTTATGCATATCCACAGCCTGGTGTTGCGATAAGCATAAATAGTAATTGTAGGACCAGATATTATCAGTACTTTATAGTTAATTAAATCTGTTAAAACATGCACCAGATAAACCATGTAATTACATAGTTGCAGTGCATCAAAAAGTTAATGTGTGTGTATTAATCATATTTGTCCCAGGAAATACAAATGCCATGCGTATCCAGTATCAGCCCATCCTGTGTTTTCCCATCTGTATATCGTATGAGGATGATATCTATAAAACTGCTGCAATATCCACACTATGCATATATACATTTATAGGGATTGTCGAAGAAATGTCGTGGATATGTCCCCACCCAAACGACTTAGTCTTTGGGCTCCATATTTTAAACAGTTGAGATCCCCACCTTAGACGACAGAAACCACTTGATAGAAAGTCTATTTTCGTATATGCCTCCAGTGATTTACCATGATTTCTGTGATCAGATCGATGATGATATACTGATTATGCTACTTGGTGGTTTAAATGAGATCTCAGAACATTTGGAATATCAGACATGGGTTAATGTGATCAGACTCTCTACCAAGTACTTCATTAAGATAAAGGATACTATATACTCGATTCAATAGGAAACTTACACAAAATATAAGGATTGAAATATTTGTACTGGACTATAGACCAATTAGGAAATTATTTTTCATATTTTTGGTGCAATTCTACTTTCAAATGTTGACGCATATATTTGCTCTGTAGTTATATTTTTAATTTTTTTCAAAAGCAGAATCATATTGTAATCTATCTATTTGGTAGCTATATTAATATTAGTTTGCTATTACAAGTAATTCAGAAGACTATCAACATTTTTGTGATTCAATATATTGCATTGCATTTCCATACCCCCCTCCTCTCTCTCTCTCTCTCTCTCTCTCTCTCTCTCTCTCTCTCTCTCTCTCTCTCTCTCTCTCTCTCTCTCTCTCTCTCTCTCTCTCTCTCTCTCTCTCTCTCTCTCTCTCTCTCTCTCTCTCTCTCTCTGTGCTGAATTTGTGATCCCGACTTAAATTATTCCACCGAATGCATAGGCAAGGTGCAAAATTTATCTTATCCTGAAAGGTGCGTCCTCAATATTCAACTCGTACTCTTCATTTATCACTTTACTGCATTTAACTTGTTTTGCAAGGAGAGAGGTTGAAAGGTCTCAGCATTGTTGTAATTATTTTTCAGGTCTTCCAGAAGCATGGCGTGCCCATTTCAATGAAGGAATCTCGCCTTCCTATGGGTCTACGAAAGGATCTTCACATTAAAGCCATTACCGAGTTACCGGAAGTCAGACAGAGATGGAAGGACGTCCATGGGAAGGACCCGGACCAGAGTGACGTTGACAAAATGTTCAAAGACTTTGTACCGATGCAGCTAAGCTGCTTGCGACAGTATACGGAACTCATACCAGGCACTGCTAAATCTGTGGACACTCTCAGAAAAGAATTCAAGGTAAAAATCGGTTGCACAACCGGCTTTTTGAAATCCATGGTTGACGTTTTGCTTGAAGACGCCAAGAAGCAAGGCTTTGTTCCCGACGCATCCGTCGCCGGAGATGAGGTTTTGCATGGTGCCCGCCCAAAGCCATTCATGTTGTATAGAAATATGGATCTGCTCGATGTTCACCCGATTCAGAGTGTCATCAAAGTGGACGACACAATATCAGGTGTTGGGGAGGCGTTAGAAGGCGGTTGTTGGGGTGTGGGTGTAGCTAGATACAGCAACTACATGGATATTGACTCGCTGGAACACGAAAAAGACTTATCTAACGAAGAAATCATTAAGCGCACCGAACGATCGCGTGATCTGTTGAGAAAGACAGGGGCACACTATGTGATAGATAGCATTGTTGAATTACCAGAAGTTGTTGCAGATATTAACAAACGGCTATCTCGTGGAGAACGTCCATAATTTTCACTTAACCATCTAAACATTACCGTGAAGGGTCAAAGACAACATGAATTAAGAACAATAGTTTTATACGATCTACTCCACTGAATCGTCATATGTCCTGTGTAAAATAAAACTATGATGAAATCAACTATGGAGAGACTATCTTTTAGTACATAAATATGAATATGTTGAAATTAAACGACGAGGATATTGATGTAGCTTTATTAAAATTTTGACTTTTTAACTTTCAGGTATGCGCTTGAATAAAGGTGGTCTGTTTCAGAAAATTTTGTGTCGCACATGTTTTTCAACTTCACGAAAATAAAATTGCAAAATATCAATGCTCATTGCAAGCTGCTGAACACGGTCGCACTGTTTAGCACGATCTAACTCGTATTGAAGCAAACAACTATTCTCGAACCATGAATATCCATTACCCACAATCTTATCAGCTATATGTACCTTTGGTCTGGTTCAAATAAACTTCCAAACCACACGCCATTCTCAGCAGTAGCAAATGTTAAAAAAAAAAAACAAACATTAACACGGTTCATGTAATTGCTTGATATGTTGTGTGCCTAAATTCACAGTACGATGTCATACATTATTTTTCTGCTCAAAGTGGCGTCTTCGGGTTGTATTATTGATAACTCAAAAAGACTGTATTTTTCAGTAATAACGATGTATTTATTACGTTAGTATCCACGTGCTTTAGTTAGGTACGTACTATTTTTATGCTGTCATAAATCACATCTCCGGTAAAACTTTGGAAATTCGCCAAAAACGATACATGCATTGTTTACATGATGATCATCTGTGAGGCGAATATTTCGTGCTTTTCCCCCCCGTAGGATTCTCTGAAGGGGTTAAGAGGTCATATATACAAAAATTGCATTTACAATGACATTTTAAACATTTGTTTGACCAAACCTGGTAGTACATAACTTCATAATTAAAGAAAAATAATATATTTAACGGATTTTGGTTTATGCCTGGGCCACCATTTGGATGATGCAGATGTAGATTGTTTTTTATATGGTGGGATTTGGAATTTAATTTGAAGAGTTGTCATTGCAAGCCATTGAAGTAGCCATCATATTTCTTGTTAAAATAGTATTCTTTAGCGTACTATAAAAATCTAATTGAATAGTATATCGGACTCCAGAACTTATAATGGGATTTCATAGACAAAAACTATGGCAGCATTTTAATATTTTTCCTTTATGTATGGGCATTATCTTTATATTGTCACAAGAAACACAGTGTTATGTACGTACATATGCATGCAAAATCATGTATTTATAGTATTTATAATATCATATGTAACAAATTAGAGGTCGGGAATTACAAAAAGAGGACACAGACTTAAGAAACTGATTTAGGTTTTATTTTTTGAGTGAAGTATTTCAAAGTCAATGCTTTTTTCAATGTCGTCTCTGCCCTTCCTAGACAATTTTAAAATGACCTGACTTGCTCAAATTTTCGATCAGTCTTTTATTTTCAGAATTTATACCTCGATTTTTGCGAATGAAGCCTCAGCCAGAGTTTGCCCCCTTCCTTGTGTAACTTGAGCATTCTCTCCAGTAGCTCTGTCGATAGAGCTTTAGACTTGTTAGGTTGCAAGGGTACATCCTGCTGCAGGGCACTAAGCTTCATGTTCTCGTCACTATATAGTGAAAGAGTTTCAAACCCAAATCTCAACAAATATCTATACCTTGAATCATGCAGAGTATAAGTTGTAACTTCTACTCTTAGCGTTCTGTATAGTAACCAATGTCTTCAATCTTACCAAATTAATAAGGTGGGGTGGACTTTGTGGCTCGTGTGCTGGACAAGCGATCAGAAATGTATGGGCTTGACTCCCTGCCCAGACCAGGCAACCAAAAGTGTGACAATGATCAAAATTCTCTAGTCCGGATGCTTCAGAATGATATAGCTTTCATACTGTTATGTGCTGTTAAAGGAAATTTTTTTTTTTACCACCTTTGACTTGAGCATCAGAGAACACTCTAGAATCTAGATAGAGTTTAATGAATACAGGACAGAGGGCCACAAGTACGGAATCTTTATTCAGAATTGTACACAAATGAAGTATGTTTGCATGCATTAGAATGAAATCTTACTTATATCCATTTTATGCTAATTTACCTATGCTACTAGTAAATATATTGGCCAATGGAACGATGTTATTCTAAAGATATTGAACTCCATGAGAACATGATTAAATATTCAGCTTTGTGTAATGGAATATATATATATATATATATATATATATATATATATATATATATATATATATATATATATATATATATATTTGTGTGTGTGTGTGTGTGTGTGTGTGTGTGTGTGTGTGTGTGTGTACATACATAGCAGATATGATAATAGTGTAATTTACTTTTATTTTGATTTTTCAATTTACTTATGTTGTGTTAAGTACCAGCATTGTGAAGGAGATGTACATTGTGTAGATTTAATTTAACTTCAGAAACAGTGATTTTCGTTTTACTGATTTCATTTTGTCAAAATTTTCAACGACTTTAAGTATCAACTTTGCTGTGCAATCTTAAAGATGACAAAGGGGTATTTTTTCTAAGAATGGGCATTGCATTCTCTACCTTAATGTCATGTCAAAACAGTGATATTACAATTAGGATATCAAGTAACCAAAATATCCCTAGTAACGATTTTTGTACATGTTATTCGTATACATAGGAGTATTATTCATATATATTATTTTAACGAATGTTAAAATATTATTGCTGCAGGTATTTCAAGAGCAAACTAGATTACTATGTTATGTAAGGGGATTGCATTTTTTTAGCTTTCCTGTGTACTTATTTTTGTTGGTCACGAATAAAGAGTTTAATCTTGAATGTGTACTTATTTCTGCAATACACGAACAGAGTAGGACATCATGCTATGTGTCTGTGGCATGATGCTCCAGTACTAGACATCACTAGCGATATGACCAAAAAATTGTAAAAGCTACGTTAAAAATCCAAATTACACACACATAGACTTCATCTTTGAAAGAGATTAACAATTCTTATTTGTTGAGCTTTCTACACTTTGTGCATGAGATTAACACTGAATCTTTTTTATTTTTTTTTATTGAAAATAGGGAAACAACTGTCTTGGTGACTTTTGATATAGGTGTGAAGTCGCAAGCTCAAGTGGCTTCATTTACGCTTTGCCGCTTTAAACAAATGGAAGGAAAAATATTTTTTTATGTCACAATTTAGTGCGCTTTCACACTCTTTTGAATGCAGTCAATACATCTGTGCATACACTATCTTTGGTCAAACATAAACCACTTAAGATAAAATCTTAGAATTAAACTAAATAAATCTTTGATAAATGTTGAAAAGTTTTAAAAAAAAATTCATACTGGATACAAATTTTGTTGTTTATAAGAAAGCAACACAAGTCCAAAAACCGAATACCACTACTCCATAAAAAAATTTTAAACTTGTTTGGAGCCAAATAGGTGGGAATAAATAAAATATTCATATATCAGCTTATAGTACAAATAAATTCATAATTCTCAAGTCATCATCAACAACAGCTTCACTGCCATCATCATATTTTTCTTGTTCATCCATCTATAACTGTTCGTTTCTGATGCTTATTTCACTTCTTATGCCACATTAAAATGCTAGTTTGCTATTTTTCAGTTTTAAGAATATGAGGGTGTGTGATTAATTAGCTGTTTTTATTATTATTATTATTATTATTATTATTATTATTATTATTATTAAGATGCACTGTATTTTGATTTTGTTCCACCATCTTTAACTTTAAAGAAATGTTTAAAATTAGAATACCTCTTTTTACTCATGTATATAGGTGGCGCTCTACAGTTTCGCATTTAGCATAGGGTTAGAATTTTAAAGAAAAAGAATTTCCCCAGGTTTCCTCTCTAGCTCTACTGGTTATTTAAAAAGACTTTTTATATATCTTATTGTTTAAAGAACCTTTAATTTCCTTTATTTTGGTGTATGATTGATGGGTGTAATATGGGTTATAGAGTATACAGTTTGGCCTTACTCCAGATGTGCACCTTTCAAAAAAAAAAGTGCTAGCTCCACTTGCTCATTTTTACTTCCTGAACTTCAGAGGTAAATTGTAAAAAAAAGGAGCCAATAACTTTTATTTTACATTTTATGTATTTGGTAAGCCATTCATTGGACTTTCAGAAGCTGGTATTGCCTAGTCTGGCAAAATTCATTTTTTTCCCTATTTTAATAGCTGCCAAGGAGAGTGTACTTTAGGCAAATTCAGGTTGATTTTCAGAGCACAAGGAAGCAGTCATTTTAGTTAAGTGTGCTAAGATCATTTGAAATTTCCAAAAGTACAATATCCAAAGAAATGTCAGCAACATTACATGAAAGTAGCATAGAATGCCAACATCCTTTCCACAGAGTGGATTTAAAATGCAAACAACTTCACCTTACATACATCACTCTCTAAAAATACACAATAACTGGTGAGCGCCACCATAAGCGCTGAATTCTTATATAGTGAACTTTGCTGTGAGGGCATGATCACGTGGGGTGTTCACTAGTCTGGTTGTCAGAAAGACCATAGGCTTATTCACTATGAACAGTGAAATTTATTGCAGTAATCATTGATCTGGATAGGTTTTATATACCAAGACAAAGCACTTCAAAACTAATACACCAACCCACATTAAATAAAAGTTTCCACAATGGAACCACAATACATTTTATGGTTTTGTTGTTGATAATGAGTAAAACATTAAGCAACTCTCTCTTCAGCTGTTTATACACATAATCTTTTTTCAACAAAGGAAATGTAAAGTTCAATGATAAACCTGACAACAACATGCATCTCTTTTTTTTGCATCATGGGTTTATGATGATGATGATGAAAAACAGATAATTGTCCATAGCTATTACATACTAAGGAAACGAGGTAAGCCAAATTTTGGTTTGATGAAAATTTGTGAGTGGCATATCATTGATACAGCATTAATACTGTACAAATATTTTATTTATACCACATGCTAATACACATATTTGCCCTTTGAATGGAAAGCATAAAGGATTGCAATGAAATAGTTTTTCCTATTAAATTCATTTAGAAAACAGGGATAACTGATACTAATGAATAATGAAAGGAAATACCTCATTTATTTATTGGCTTGCAGTAACAATGTTTATATATGTGTATGATTGCACATGGATGGATCATATTTTGATGTGTCAATAGTATACCAATGGTATATCAAATTGCTTGATACCAAAACTGTAAAGGCATGTTATTTAATATATATATATATATATATATATATATATATATATATATATATATATATATATATATATATATATTTATATATATATATAGTTGTAGTTGTTGTGCTTAACGCCATTTTTCAGCACACGGTAGGCTATTCATGGCGGCCAGTATTAATGGTGGAGGAAGAAACCGGGAAATCACCGGAAAGAACCACCGACCCACGAGAAGCTACTGGCAAGCTTTCTCACATATCCACATTCGCCGAATCCTAGACTCGAACCCACGCAGACAGAGGTGAGATGGCAGTGATCCGTAACGGACAGCGCTTTAGACCACTCGGCCACTCGGGGGCCCCTTATATATATATATATATATATATATATATATATATATATATATATATATATATATATATATATATATATATATATATATATATACATACACCACACACACACAACTTAAATTATATACCCAATGTCAAAACATTAGTACCATGTATACAATTAGCAGTCTATTCAATGGCCTGATATATAGACCTTCTTACATTGTCACCATGGTTGTTCTGCCAATCAGAACTTTGCCAACACTGCTCTGACCGATTGTACCTTGTCCCATAGCTATGATGTCATAGCCTCAACTTGTTTTGTTGTGGTACTAAGGACTAAGGTACTAGTATTAGTACTACTTGTCCCAAAAGTGAATATCATATTAACTTTGGGGCTATCCATAAATGACGTAACATGATTTTAGCCAATTTTTTTTTCTCACCCAAGTCCCATCACAAAAAGTCAGAACCGTCTCCCACATCTCCATCCAGCCATCTATCACAACATGAATGTCTCCTAGACCAACAAGTAGGTCTCTGCTTTTTTTGTATATATATTTGACAGCTGCTGCTGTCAGATATAAAATAAAAAAAGCAGAGACCTACTTGTTGGTCCAGAATGTCACCCACCTCCCCATCCAGCCATCTGTCTATCACATCATGAATGTCTCCTACCTCCCCATCCAGCCATCTGTCTATCACATCATGAATGTCTCCCACCTCCCCATCCAGCCATCTGTCTATCACATCATGAATGTCTCCCACCTCCCCATCCAGCCATCTGTCTATCACATCATGAATGTCTTCCACCTCCCCATCCAGCCATCTGTCTATCACATCATGAATGTCTCCCACCTCCCCATCCAGCCATCTATCACATCATGTCTCCCACCTCCCCATCCAGCCATCTGTCTATCACATCATGAATGTCTCCCACCTCCCCATCCAGCCATCTGTCATTGTAGTATGTATTTAGTTAGATCAACAATTAGATCACTGCTTTTGTTTTTCTTTTCTGCTGTCAGAAAAGGAAAAAAATATAGACCTACTTGTTGGTCTAGGATTTAGTGTGACGTTCAGATATTGTAGGTGAAAGCATTAAAAAGGAGGCACTTGAGAGCTGAAATTGGCATACAATTATTTTGAAAATATTCGTCGTCTAACTAAAACTGCAAAAGAAAGTTTGGCTAGAACAAATTTATTTCAACTTCGCTTTGTTTACACCAGAGGACCGGAAGCGGAAGAATGCTATTTGGAATAAGCCAGTATTGGGTCTAGTTTGGTGTTAGTAGTTCGCGGACGAGTCTATTTTAATTTGATGTTATGTTCGACACGCGTGAAGATACGTAAAACATCATTAAAAAAAATTGTATGCACTGAAAAAATTAAGAATGAAAACTGATTGGTACTTTAATTTAAAGTTGCACAACTTGATGTGACGTCACATTTCTTAAACACCCCCTCCCCACTTCATACATCGTGACAAATGTGTGACTTACTTTTCCAGGTGTGTGACGTCTTTTATGGACGCTCCCGCCTTTTTAAGAGAAATAGAGTTAAATTTGTCTTAATTGCTCTTAGATATTTCGTTTGAAACTAATATAGTTTATTCATTACGGTCAACCAAACATATTTTATTCAACAGTACAACAATTACAGTATCAATCTTCAGATTTAACAAGAAAATATTACATAAAACAAATATAAACAAATATTACATAAAAAATATAAATATCAGGAAATCAATCCATGACCTATCACGTTTCATAGATGTCTCGGAAGTTTGTTAATGGAGATCTCTCTGCTCTCATCGTAAGGTCATTCATTGAAATTAAATGCATTACAAGAGTCTATTTGCTTCCTGATTCATTTGACAAGCATGCACAGGCTAAATATACCAACACGTTGCAGGCTTATCAACATTATTAAGTTTAGAGTCTGAGTATGTTATATAAAATTTTTTTAATGGGTCTGATAAAATGTTATGTGTTAATCGCCAAATCAATTTATCAGGAGTCGATATGTGTTTGTATCGATTAATTTATGGTTATGAACGCAGTGGCAACTCATAGATATCCATTTGTCTATATGAACCTAGTTGAATATTGTGCTTGGATCGTTTCTTTGTTCTGTAAATACACATAAATGCTTTTTTTTAAAAATGTCTTCACAGTATCGATCAAATCTTTTGAATATTTTCACTTGTGTTGTGTAGAGTAGATTACATTTTCTTAACAATGCAAGTCACAAGGGTCATGTAAGTGCATTTAGTAATTATAAGTTTTAAAAATAAATTTATTTCTAAAATTTATTAATAATAGAGTTATAAGTTATAACAAACTTTATTCAGTCATGATGTTTGAGTAAGTACATGTTAATTTTCATAACAAACTTTTCAGATAAAAGTTATCGATACCTATTGACTTTTACAATAATAATTATGGTAGTACAGCATTATACTGGGTCAAGAAAGTCAATATTGGATTGAACTGTTAGTAGTGCAGGGGGAAAGAAGGTATGATCATGTGAACAAAAAGTTGCATGCATTTCAATCATCTCCTGTATGGATTTTCAACTATGAATGGGATAAGAGGAGTAACATGTAATAAGTTTTTTTTTTGTTTGTACATATATTTGTTGCGTATGATAATTTAGCATGATAAAAAATTAACTTAGATAAATCTAAATCAACAGCAATGGTTCTAGTCCTTTAGTGTATGAAAGCACATATTTGTATGGGTAAATAGAAATTGTTTACAAATTAAAATAAAAGACAAGACATACCATGCAAAAGATATATACAAAGTTACATAATTGCTTCCAATTTATTGGACTTGTTTGCCAATTTTTTCTTGCCAGTGTTTTTCCAGGCATTGTTTATAAATGACAACATTGTCATGTCTCTGTTCATGTTTGTGGTATATCTTCCCTCTTACATTATAGCACTAAAAAAAAACCTGTTTAACCCTGCTTACTTGACTGAGCCAACAAACTTTGAAATAAGTTAACATTGAATTTCCCATTAGGATTTTTTCGGAGAAAATTATGCAATAATCTTCATTGGAAGTTTGATGTACATAGTGTGAGTAAAAGTGAATAAAAGTGAATAAATGCCATTTAAAGGTATGTAATCAAATTCTCCAAAATGACACCTGTAGCTGCAAAATGTGATTTAGAGCACATACATAAGCTCTGTAACTTGTACTATAGACTGTTCCATACGTCAGCTACTCAGTGAAAAAATGTTTTTGTACGTCAAGATGGCAATGATATGGTTATGATAATACAAAACAATTATTGACAACAAGTGAAGGACTTAACAATTATCGCTTACACATCTGTACATGTTACAATCATCAGGAGGTTTTAAAATGTTTGTGCCTGAAGAAACATGTTTACGTTTAGTTTGTGTCTTCAGTAGTTTTTTAAGTTTTAACTTAAACTGCAGAGCTTTAGTTACAGTGTTATGTTTGAGGCTGCAGACTGATCCGATAATATATAATGGAGCATCCAGAAATATCTTTAAAGTCCAAAAGAATAAATGGGTAAAAACATACCACCTATGTAAAGTTGTATTTTGAAAAGAGCTGGGCTTATGATAAAGTTAAATGCAATATAAGATAAAATATATTAGTTTGATTACACTACATGCACCTTGTCCATCATTACAGGTAATGCGAGATTCTTTTAGTAGTTAGTTTGTCAAAGTTTCCCAAATATTGGAATATTTGAATATTCTACGATATGTTATTCAGGGCATGGCACATATTAGTATAAGTATGAATTGTCTTTATATGGCTCACAACAAAAGAGGCTAAAAATGGAAGTTTTTATTAGATGAACCGAAGGAAAAAAACATGTACAGAAGGTAAATATGTTTTGAACTTATATTTCTTCAATGAAATTTAGTAATTCTGGTATAAAAGGACTATTTGATTTCTTTTAGAATGTGTATGGAACATCTTCATACTTTTTAACAAAATGCTGAGACAAGCACATGGTTTGTATTACACCTGACTGCTCAATTGATTCACTATTGACTTGTTTTAGTACCTATCCACAAAGTATGGACAGATCTTGACCTTAATCATTGCTATCATATCTTCCAGGCAGCATGCAGGATTCTAGTAATAGCAGAATCTGTAGTCACTCTTCATAAGTTTTTTCCTTCAGATGAGATAACATTTTGGTAGCACTTTTTGGTACATTTTCTATTGATTCATTGTCTTTCCTTATATATGGAATCCACACACTGTTGACTTTGAATAGTAGACCAAATAATTTATGGACTAGGGAGGTGAATGTTCATCTTATAATGTTGACTATCTACTTGGCTTTGTTTATTTGAATCTGAATATGTTTGTCACATGCTAAATGCTTATTACATGTATATCAGTCCCTGCCACTAATAAATGTCAGGATATCATGAGGCCAAGTCAGGAAAAAGTCAGAGCTGATTAGGGATAGGTAGGAGCAAAGGAAGAAATGTGGTTTAAAGAATACTTTATTTTCATTCAAATAGAACATTTTCTGTGTTTTATGTATAGTATAATGACATTTTGTGTGTTAAAAACAAATTGTCCTATTCTTGTTCATTGTATTTTGACTTGAAAAGAGCACAGTTCATACTATACATTGTAATGTATTTTAACTGATAGTTTAAGTAAATTACAATATTGTAATTGCAAGTTATTACAATGCTTATTCAACTGCCATTAAACAAGATTTTTATTTTTTACTTTCGGAAAGTTCAATATAAAATCTATTGACAAAACACTGAAGGATTAAATTTGAGATATGAATTAACTAGTCCTTTCATTCAAACTGAATTGTGACAGCTAACATGTGAGTGCATCTATTTTTAGAAAGAGGAGTTTTATTAATATAACAACTCACTTTATATAGCTTGATAACAGCAATTATTGACAGGATTGCAGATTTATAATTTTATTATTTGTCAATATACTTGTATTGTCATGCAATGATTAAATAGTATTTCCTTCTCTGCTTATTTCACAACTTAACATTCTCCAATATGTTTCTGACCTACATATTTGCATTATTAGGCTAAATCTTAGGTCAAATAATATGTGTCAATGCTGTGATGAAATGTATTTTCCTTTATATCTTTCCTGAGTGGTTTACGAAAACATGATTTCTAGACACAGCAATGTTCACCTGTGGTTTCCAGCTGATTCTGTCAGAGTTGTTAGTGTTCCCACCAGTTCAGAAATTGTTTTTTTTTGTGCCCCCCCATCTTCATTGTTGTAGCACCAAACAATTGATGGTGTAGATTTATAGCTTGGACAAAAGCAAACATGATTGAGAAAGTTCATCAGAGTTATATATATATATATATATATATATATATATATATATATATATATATATATATATATATATTGTAAATAACATGCATTTAAAGTGTTGTATAAAGCAATTTGATATACCAATACTAGATAGAGAGAGAGAGAGAGAGTTTGTGGGTCGATTGTACTGTTGCTAAAGCAGAATAATGACTTAGATCAACTGTAAATATATTAAAATATTTTAGTTACCTCTTGTTGGTTTGTCAGTTGGCTTAGTTTCTATTCCACATTAATTTCCATGCGCCTGAAGGTGAATGCCATTGTGTTCATTTGAATGGTGTAGCTATCCAAATCTTGCTACTACTCTACTTTTATTATTAAAACAATCTTCCATGTTTAAATCATAAGTGCATATTATACTGATTTAATAAATGTGGGAAAAAAAAAGACCATAAAAAGAAAACAATCAGCTTATCAATATGCAGAGGTGATTGTAAATAGTCACTATGGCAGAGAACTACATTTTGTATCAGACTAGGTCAATACAAGGCTGCCTGTAGTAAATCCAACTCCATTAAAATGGCAAATATATGTATTGGTATGAGATATAAATAAAATATTTGTATAGTATGTATGCTGTATCAATGATATACCACTTGTTGTATAAATGTTTCATTAAAAGGAAACTTGGTAAGCTTTATTTCCATTAATGAAAAATGTATACATCTTGTGGTATCTCATTGATACAGTGTACACACACACACACACACACACACACACACACACACACACACACACACACACACACACACACACACACAGATTGTGAAATGAGTGAAGACAATATTGACTACAAAACAGAATACTGTATTGGTTTTGTAATTCATTGACATTCCCTTTTGGCTGCTTCATCCTCTTTTTTTGTTTGTTTATTTACCTGGTATATATGATTATTTTGATTCCATTAATATGTTGCTACAATTAAATTATTCTTCTTCATAACAGTTTCCAACTGATTAACACTGAATATATCTTATTCATTTTTTTCAACACAGGTTTAATGCAAATAAATGCATAAGTATGGACTGCATATAATTTGATAGGACTAAAAATAAATGTTCCATTACAGTATTTTTTTGCCGTCCATAGTGGTGTTGAAAGTTGGAACTTGTAAGATGTGGGATGCAGATATGTGGTACAAAATGGTGTGATCCTAGACAAAGCACAATTTCTAAAGACTGGTAGTGATTACTCATGATTTCCCATGATGTGAAGCATGAATTCCCAAAAGTATTTATAACACTGGGATTTAGAAATTAAATTCTAGTGTAAAATGTACATTTTTTTTGTGTATGCAGTGATTACATTTTTTTATGTGTAAGATATATTTAATGTGCAATTTATGTCTAAATTTAAATGAATGGAAACATAGATTGGTGGGAAAGAAAGTTTGTTGGTACAGTTTGGTAAGTATATTGGATGGCATAAAGTAAGTTTATTATGGAAAGTCTAAATTTAGATTTTGGTTGAAAACATTGTTTGCTTTTTATGTAGAAACTTAAAAATTTTATTTCAGCTTTAACAAGGGTTTATGATTTCTTATTGGAAAGGGGTTGCTACATGATGAGTGAAATCATTCCATACACCTGTGTTTTTATTGGTAAGTAGAAGCTTACACTGATACTGTAGATTATTCCAGTCATTTTGAGTAAAATAATAAGGAATTAACTAATTTAATATATATATATATATATATATATATATATATATATATATATATATATATATATATATATATATATATATATATATATACATATATACATACATACATACATACATACATACATACATACATACACACACACACACACACACA
The DNA here is from genome assembly GCA_016746295.1 of Potamilus streckersoni. Classification (NCBI taxonomy): domain Eukaryota; kingdom Metazoa; phylum Mollusca; class Bivalvia; order Unionida; family Unionidae; genus Potamilus; species Potamilus streckersoni. The sequence goes on along the minus strand of JAEAOA010002192.1, from coordinate 2,625,123 downwards.
CACACAGTGTGACCCTGCTATAACATGGTAGTTGGGAGCCATGAAATCTGACTGTGTTATAGACCGAACTGTGTTATAAGCAACCTGGTCAGTTAGCTTAAGAAAATGATGCACATACTTCCCAAAAAAAAGCAGGGGTGGGGGATAGGTACTAAATGTGGGTGCAAAAATACATGCTTCATTGGCACAGTTATCATCTCAAATCGATGCATATTAAATGAGAAATACACCTGTAGTGAAAACAGAAGGCATATATAATGATTTACTTTATTCAGAGAACTTTCCCTTGGTGCATATATGTGTATACTCTTTATATATACATGTCTAATGAATAGCAAGGAATAAAGTATCAAAACTGTGTACTCACTCACAAATTACATCACATACCTTGAATCCACAATACTCCATCAAAAATATGCATACACATTTAAAATATTCAATAATTTTGATCTCAGATCATATAGGTCTGAATTCTATTTGGGAAAAAATAGCACAATCACATAATTAATGATGAAGCACATATACTTTTCAATATGTCCAAAGTCTAAAAGTTTGCATTTTAAGTGCAGTTAGATTTCGTAAGCTTAAACTTCTTTCCTGTTACAAAGAAATTTTCATGGCACAATATAAATGTTCCAGTCACATTGGAAAATGAAACATTCACTCAGATTTCATTGCTTTTATTTAAGTTCAGGTAAAGAATTCCTTTGAAGAAAGGTTCTTTGTTTTTATTGAAGACTGTAGTAGGCTTTCTTTGATGAAGGGTGCATGCCTTATTGAAGTCACTGCTAAAGGACATCTTTAGAGAACCAAACAAATGCCCATTTCTTATTGTTGTGACAACAATAAACAATTGTCTTGCATGAATGAGACTTATTTTTTCCCATTTGCTTAGTACCTTTTCATAACAATTGGTGCTTCAAAGGTAATGTTTTCTTTGAAATTTCAGCTACTATTTTATCTGGGTACATTTTAAAAAAAATGAATTGGCCATCCTATGGTTAGTTGTAATTACTGTCCTCCCTGCCGATTGAATAGATAAGTGAGAGCTTGTGTTTTTTTTAAAAAAAAAACATTTATGGTAGTGAAGTTAGCTGCCTTCCAATATTTCCTCAGAAATTTCAAGAAAGTGTCAATCAACTCAGGTGTTCTGGTTTTATGACCTGGATTGCTATAAAAAATGTGAATGTGCAGAAGGATTAAAAATAAGTGGGATTTTACTTACCATCCCCATACAAATATCAGTCTATGTAAATATATTAATTACTAGCAAGCTGCCAAAATCTGATGAAAGATGGATTAAGAGATAATGCCTCATCTAATTAATCTCCACTAATGTAAATTTTGAAATCTCAAAACCTATGGTACTCCTGCTTGAGGTCAACATAATCCGATTATGATATAATGATGCCCTGTTAAGATGGTTTAGCAATATGGACATGGAACTTGTTTATGTAGCAATCAATAAATTTCAGTGTATTTTATATCAACTTTATGGCTTCCTTTCATGGGTCCTCTGAATTTTCTCCACTCCAAACCTATGGTTGTACATGTATGTACAAGTTTAAACAGCCAAAAATGTGGTTAATAAAAAAAAATTACTAGATGGTATATTTTGCCACCAATAAGGGAATATATTGCAATTTGTGACATTGGCGAAGCCTAGTGTGATTCCTGAATAAATTTTTACATTACTTTTTGTACTTTTAAGAAGAAAACACTTATTTTGTGTATGAGAAAAATATATAATTTCAGTCGCCATGAGACATTTGTCTTGTATTATGTGCGATCTCTTCCTTAAAATGATAAAAAACCTGTTTTTACTTTAAGAAAGAATTTTTTTGTGTATAAGAAAAATACATGTGTATGAAATTTTGGGAGTCACACCACATATATCGGAATTAGTGTTATAAAAGAACATGCTATCATGGGGTTACTGTATATAACACTGCTTTTAATCCATTATCTCATACAAGTGCCTTTTGGCACTTCTACCCCATTTGCATACAGGTGCCTTTTGGCACTTCTACCTGATACACATACAAATACCTTTTGGCACCTCTGTAAACAACAGCCATTTTCCTAGTGCCACCTCTATTAGATGCTAAATGCATTGGTGTGAATGACCATTACATCAGATCATGTGGTCATTAATTAAGCTCAGGTCAAAATCTGCTATTTAAAGTACATAGGTCCTAACTGTGTCTCTTCAAAATGACAATATCTTGAGTTTTCATGATTATGAAGACTTTAATAAAGGCTCTGATACTTATGTAAGAAGCGATTAGTTTTTATAAATTATCAAATTCAGCTAATTTTGTGATGTAGATGCAGACAAAGAACTTGTAAATTTTTAGTTTGAGAAATTGGTGCTACAGATGATCGCGCGGCTTCACAGGTTTGATGGTGAATGAGTTCTCTCAAGATTTTCTTTGAGGAAAAATAATTATACAGCTATAATGACCATGTTTTACTCCTAAATCTTTCCATACAGAATATATGTGTACCAAAAATGTAAAATGGTTAAAATTGTTGTTAAACATAATATACACTTCACTGCTTAACAGGTCTATGTATAGCGAACTGCACTTGCTACATGCATATCAAAGGGCTAAAAAGTCATATACATGTACTTTATGAAGGAAAGGGTTAAGCAAGAATGTATCTTCAAAAAGAAAATTTTCTGCATTGTATGTATACTATTAAACACATTTTGTAAGTATGACTCTCATAAGTTTGAAGGCAGAGATATTATGTAGAGTATTTTGGCTGTATGATCTCCAAACAGCATAGCAGAAACTATATTTAATGAATTAATTTTAACTGATAGGACATCTTGATTACAGTATTGTAAAAGTGTTTAATAAGTTGCACATCAAATAAGATAGTCATTTTTTTGTAGTTTCTATAACTTGAATAGAAAATGGCAGTAGAAAACAGGAAATTTTATAGTAAATTATGTTTTTCAGAAAATACATACCCAATCACATTAACATCAAGGATTACTTTAGCTACTTCTAGATTTCAGCCCCCCTGGGGGACTTGAGAAAGTCTCTCTGCCTATACTTTTGTACAAATTGCCTCTCATCATCCTGCAAGGTGATGTTACATGTAACAGATATCTTCAATTTTAACTTGAGCACTGTCTGACATGTCTGCGTTGCAGTTAGGGGTGGGAGGGATTTAGTGTAATCTGATTGGTTAAGTATTTAATCTACTATTAAATTTCCTTTCTGCATCAAATACATTACCCAATCATATTAACATTAGGAGAATTGGTAAGAGAAAAGGAAATATAGAGAATCTGCCAGGAAAAACCCCGTAGGGTGAAAAGAGCTCTCTACATTTAAGGGTAAAACTTGACAGGTATTACCTGAGGATGTCAGTGTGTAAGAAATGATATGGTCTGATCTCTGTAACCAATGGACCAAATAGATTTAACTTCTGTGTTTTATGTTGTCATGTCCAACAAATAGAAACAGGAAAAAGTGGATTAGGCATGCCAGTTATCTGAATCTTTGTTATCTTTAATTGAGACATTTCCATGAAAGGCAAGTTTCATATACGTAGCTTCTATTTCATGAACCGAAATCCTCATCAGATATACTCATTCCTTTTGAGAGCTCAAAGTACACTTATTGGAAGAAACCTTTTGGCCAGGGTGAAAATGCATATCGGTTATATTTCCTGTTTCCCTGGTTTTAGTGGGAGGGAAAAGTCTTTGCATATAGACTAGATGGACTTAATATGCAGGGTCCCTTAGCATTGCACCACTCAAAAAGTCAATAAATGAGACTGGCCTGAAAGTTATTTCTTTGTTGCCAATGGACAGAAACCTGTTGTGTTATTAACACAAATGAAATGTTTGAATGAAACTAAAGGTTGACATGATCCATTGGCATGATATGGAGATCACATGAAGGCCGTGTGATATTGCCAAAAATTTGAACTCTATTATATCTAAGATATTTATGCTACGAGTAAGGGAAAATTCTAATAATCATGAATTATCGAGAGCAAGGAAGCAATCTTTTGAGTTGTATCATTGTTAAATAGTATTTTATATCACTTGTATTCATTTTTACATACCTAGAGACTTTGAATCATTATATCAGTCTTTCATTTTTATCATCTTGTTGAGCTTGATAAGTGATAGAAGCAACTCATGGTTATGGTTACATAGTACTGTAGGTTGCTATTTGTATTTACATAGCATAAATTTACATAGCAATTGATTTATCTTAATAGCTTTAAATACAATCAAGAGAAACTGTGATAAAATTTTTTTGAGAAGTTACTCTCATAGAGTGACATTGTGAGTTTATACAAATTTCTGCAAGAAAATATTAAAAATACTCCTGAAATTGATTTGTGCATCTAATTGAGCCAAATTAGCCCAGGACTTGAAACACATAGCACATCATATGTATTAATCATTATAATTTACATGTTTAATAGGTGGCCCCGAGTGGCCAAGTGGTCTGAAGCAATGTCCGTTACAGATCACTGCCATCTCACCTCTGTCTTCGTGGGTTTGAGTCTAGGATTCGGCAAATGTGGATATGTGAGAAAGATTGCCAGTAGCTTCTCGTAGGTCGGTGGTTCTTTCCAGTGATTTCCCGGTTTCTTCCTCCACCATTAAATACTGGCCACCATGAATAGCCTATCATGTGCTGAAAAATGTCGAAAATCCTGACATACCTACCCTAATTTTAAAACCAGTGCAATAGGAAACACATTTGTTTGGCCCAATGCTACACTTGTGCTGGTAAAGAACAATGATAGGTATAGTTCAGTGGCATCAAAGTGTATAGCCTTATTACTGCAGTACATTGCTAGGGTACTCAACAAGTGTATTGACTATGCTACTCTTGTGCTGGCAAAGAGATTTCAGTGACATTACAGTGTATTAACATATAACCTCAGTACTCACAAAGTGGTTTGACTCTGCTGTACTAATGCTGATGAAGAGTATAGTTTAGTGAAATATACTATATTCTCAAGCTTCATTCAATGAAGTACAAATTCCACTTGATATGGTACAAACCCAAATAGACATCTGCTTGGTCAACACTGATAACCCAGCCTGTTGTAAATCAATCACATGTTGATATCAGCACCATCGTGGACCTAGCAAGACTTCACTTTAAATACCTGGCTGTTTCATTTTGAAGTGGTGACAGTTATACCATCACAAATGAAATATTGTATATTTGTTAATTGCCGAGATTCTTCAAAGAGGATATCTTCAAGGCAAGCACTGTGTGATCCAATTTGTCCCAGTGTACATGCATTCTTGATGTCTCTGTATTTGAAGTGTAGTATATATCATCTATAATATGTTATTAGAATTCTTGATTTACACTTATAACTTTAATAGTCGGTTTGCATTTTAGTTGAAAATTGTGCAAATCTTAATTTCATAGGGATCATCATGGGCTGAAAATAGTTTGCAATCCAGATTTAAATGAGCCCTATCTCAAATTATTTGAAATTCTAGAGTTTAAGGTTTCCGAAATTTACTCCATAAAATTTAAATCTCAGTTAATCAGTTAATCCAAACTACAGTAGTCCTTTTCCTAATTCCTCAAAATGATGAGCACAGGCTCCATTTTCAAACTCCCTGGAAAAGTTCCAGATCAAGGGTTGTACATTTATAATTTGTATACAGGGATATGATTAAAGATACAATCACTTGTGAGACTGCATAAATATATGAACATTTCTTCTCAAATATATGGATATTCCAGTTCAAAATATGGATATTCTAGTCCAAATACATGGATGTTCCAGTCCAAATAGATGGATATTCCTATCCAAGTATATGGATATTCTTGTCAAAATGTATGGACATTCTTTCTGAATGTTAACATTTTCTTATTATAATATAAATAGTACTTTTGTTACTGATGCTATTCTTGTTATTATTATTATTATTATTATTATTATTATTATTATTATTATTATTATTATTATTATTATTATTATTATTATTATTATTATTATTATTATTATTTCACTAGATGCAGACTGGAAAGTTTTTGTGAGGGCAGCTATGAATTGCTTTAGTTGCCATAATAGAGAATCTCTAGTACGGGATCTGAGTTCCATGTGGACCAATAGCCAAAATCCTAACCATGTCATTCCTTGCCTTTCTGTCAGAACTGGCTTTGATCTTTTCCTGAGGGTCAAAAACTTTCCTCCAGGGTCAGAGATCCTAATGTCTGCTGTTAACATTCCAGATATGATTACAGTTGTCAAGCATCATGGGCTGAAGGTAGAAAAGTTTATTTTTCAGGCATTCTAGTACATTGTATTATCATGGAGGATTAGTATAATTATATAAATTTCTTTCTTATTTTTTGACATTAAAAAAAACATGGTCATCATTAAATTTGTGTGACTAGTTGCACTTGTATGTTTCTTCAGGCAAAATAAGAAGAAAAAACATGCTTTTAACATGTGCCAATGTGTAAGTGATAACTGTTAAAGGATTCACTTGGTGTCAGTAATTGTTCTGCATTGTCATCATCAGATCAATATTACACATTAATCAAAAAGAATCAATTTCTATTTAGAAAATTAAATCAATTAAATCACTGTATAAACATTCTTACAAATAAATATCTATTTTTAAATTGATATATATCTATACAGTGTTTCAATTTTTTTGAATTCCATTCCTTTTTATATAATGCTATAAGAATTGACATTGTTTGGATGCAGTGTAACCAAACAACAAATCGGGTACATTTAAGCAATCTATTCATCTCCCCAGGTGTGATATCAAAGACAGATAATTATTATCTGTAGTAAAATGTACCAGGGCTTGAAATTCATGCTAATCTGTTAGCCACAGCTGTTGCTAATTCATTGGAAGAGCGACTTTTTAAAACAAATTCCATCCAATTTTTATTTGATTTGATGCAGAAGGCATAATTAACTTGATAGCAAAAACAGATGAACTTTTGATAGATCATAACATTAGGAAATACTGGGGCACTTAATGATGTTGTCACATAAATGCTTGTGGACAAAACAGTGGCTGTAGGTTGACACTGATCATGTTTTGATAATTATTCTGAAACCAAATTAAAACAGAACTAAAACATGAATTTCACTTTACAAAATGTATTTCATTGGTATTTCTTAAAGTATGCATTGTTGACATTTTCTTAGTTTGAAATTTTGTCAAATATTGTTATTTTATGTGTACTTATATCTTTTATTTGTTAAAAGAGTTAACAGTTGCAAATTTCATGATATTAATTCATATCTCCAGGCACCAGCTGTCATTATAGACAATTAAATAAGTGATGTATCTGAGATGTATTTACCAGTTTCTTTACAATCAGCAAAGCAGGGTAATTCTTTTTGAGTTAACCAGAGAAAAATGGGATAACCACATGACCTTGCTATTTAAGAGGTGTTTGTGAGTTGCCTGGACATGAGTTATCAGGGTGAGGTGTACAGTGTATATTTGAAACCATTAAAGAAACTTTTGGTGTGTTTGTACAGAATATTTCACCACTCCATTGATAAATCATTCCCTGATAACTTGCAAACCTGCTTATAATGCAGTGTCCTGCGTGGGTCCCAATTGTTTTCCCCAAGAAAATATATTATAAAATGAGCTCAATATGAAAAAAAATCATGATAAAAATTGGTAAATTGGTAAATTCAACCTTAATACATAGCCTATTTTATCATCAAAAATGGTGATTAATGCCCATAAAGATATAATTGAAATTTGCATGTTATTATATTATGTTATTTTTTGTTGTTGAGAGAAATAGTTGTCAATACACAGTAATTAAACCATCTGGTGAAATAACGATTAATGAAAACTTCTGGTAAATGCTTACAGCTGGCAACAGAGAATAAAATGAATACGAATTAAATGTCTTGCTATGTGAAATTTACATTCTAATCCTTTAATTTCACTTCAGTGTAAGCACTATAATCCGAACATATTCTCTTCAATGAAACATGAATAGAGTCAATTGACCATCACATTGCCCCTCCCCCGAGTACTTCTGTGAGAACCTAATTGCATTAGATGTATACTTCATAGTTGGATTGCATGGAAAGTTGACCAGACATGATCAGTCTCAAGAAAACCACATGCTCCTTGACCAGACTGGAGAAAGATTGGCTGTTCTCAGAAAAACTTTATTATTTACTCATATTTTGGTTGAGTAGATGCAAATTTGCATTTTTGTTAATATTGAATGCATTTTCTCCCCTAAGCAAGCAAAGTCACTCAGCATTGCATTATGTAAAACCTACATCAATTTTAGGTCACTTTCGCCTTTATTGTCAGTCCAGAAAATATTGCAAAGGAAGCCCAGTTTGCTTTTTACATAGACACTGAGTGCAAACTTGACATTAAAATGGGTTTTTATTAAGTGATATTGAACAATTTTAGTCCTTCATTTTATACATTATGGCTTCTTTTCTGGAAACTTCTTTAATGCCAACATATTGTGTTAAGTAGAGTAAAGTTAACAAGTTCATTCTGTGAATTAAAATTGGCTTCATGCAGATGAGTTTGAAATTCAATAGCTATAAATATGAGAGAGTAACAAAATATAAACAGCTTTTGATTTTTTAAGTCCATGTTTTCAAAGTCAAAATGCCTTTTGTTTCCATTACTTAAGGGTTATAAGTGAACAGTAAATGAAAAATCAATTTTATGCAGGGAAAAGACTGGGAAATATTTGTTTTAAAAAAGTGGGAAAATCTTGTGTGTGGCATCATAAGTGGTATTGTGTCAGATAGATTTATTTCTGCAAATTGTCTGAAAAATGGATATAGCTAGCTCCGTTTATATGAGCTTGAATACATTTACACCATATTTTCACCAGTTAATGTAGACTTAGTGAATTTCATATATCCTCAAATATTTAAGACTTTCATAACGTAATGAGAGAAAAGACCAGAAGTTGCTTTATACTAGCAGGGGTGACCTCCCTTCATCAATCATGTGCTTCAGAATCTGTTGTCTGCATTATAATTTGCAATCATAATATTCTTTTTCTGATTAAATGTAAAAGTTCTTGAACATGTTGACAGGAAAGAAAAACTATAAAACTGGGCAAGCTGTTTGAGGCAAATTACTAAAATATTTATTTTACAGAAATCAACGTGGAGGATGGAACCCATGCGTCCAAAAATAAAGGAAAGATCCTTAGGCAGATGGGAGTAGTTTTAACATTACAACAGTCTGAAGTTGTTTCTGTATTGTCCATTTTAACTTAAAAATTTTTTATTAAAATCTCAGTAAAATGAGTTTTTTTTTGTCCGTCAGTGAAGTCTGCATTAACACATAGATACCTTACCAAGAACCAGTTACAGCCATGTTTCAAATCAGCTTTAGTTTTTAATGGAAACAGAAAAGATGATACATATACAAAGTTCCACAAAATGTCACTGCTATGACCTGGCCTTCTTTGACCCAGCCTCCTTCGACCTTGCCTCCTTCGACCTTGCCTCCTTTGACCTTGCCTGCTTCGACCCAGCCTCCTTTGACCTTGCCTCCTTTGACCTTGCCTTCTTCAACCCAGCCTCCTTTGACCTTGCCTTCTTCAACCCGGCCTCTTTAGTCCAGGCCTTTTCTGCAGACTTGCCAAATCATTTGGTATTCATGAAACAGTTAAAATACTGAATGTCCTTTTTCTAAACACTTAAATGAAGCTGACTTGATAATTCTTTTCCTGTTGAGGAGAGCTTCATTGTGATTAGTTGCCCTAATTATGTTTAAGTTTTTGTATAAGTATCTTATGTCACTGTATTTGCCATCACTTGTTTGATCCATTAAGCTTAATGGTGATATAGTACTGCACATTTCTGTTGTTTTCAACATTTTGTTTTCTTTATGCTCAGGTTGTTCCATTGGACATAAGTATTCACACATCAGGACCTAAACCAGAACTTCTTGAGGGACTTATTACAGAGAAAACGGTGGCTGTACTTGTGGCTCATATCTATGGTAAATGGATTAACATGGGTCCAGTAATCAGGTTTGCACAGAAGCATGGATTATCCGTTATCGAGGACTGTGCAGAAGTGTTCTGTGGCTTTGAGAAGCTTGGTCATCCTGAAAGTGATATAGCACTCTTTAGTTTTGGAGTTATAAAATACTACACAGCATTTGGTGGTGCTATAGCAAAGATTAAAGACTCAGAAATTTTCTCACAAATGAAGAGTCTTTATGATACATACAATGTACAAAAGCAGTCAGACTATCTCTATAAAATTGCAAAATATTTTGTACCATTTATTTTTCTAAATTGCCCTTCTGTGATAAAGCCAAGTATGTTTTTGACAAGAACATTTAATATTGACCACAAAGCAGCTTTTATTAAATTACTAAGAGGATTCCCTGACCATTTAATGGAAAGAATCAGGCACAGGCCTAGCACAGCTCTATTGAAAGTTATGCTGGGAAGGTTTAAGTCCTTCAGCCAATCCGATTTCAATACAAGCCAGGTTAAAGGTGAATATGTAAAAGAGAGGCTACCAGAATCTGTGACCTTGGTGGGACAGGAAGCTGAGGTTAACAACTACTGGCTCTTTCCTTTTCTGGCCGTGAGTATATTTTGCAAGAAATTTATTGATATGCTACATATTTTAACATCATGGAGGTTTCTTTATAATGTTCAGATTTCAAGTTAATAGATTTAAAAAAATTCAAGAAAGCTTTATCAACAAATGAGCTATTTCTAATAGTATAAAATGAAGTGAGACTGAGTACTTTACTCAATCCCACTTTATTTTATACTGTTAGAAATAACTCATTTGTTAATAAAGCTAACAAAACACACAAACTATTTATTTCTGATGTACAGTAATAACAGTTGAATATCTGATACCCTAAGCTGCACCCTTATATTTCTTTCAAAGTAAACTGAAGCAACCGAAAACCTTACTCTACACAACCACACAATGTTCATCAAGGGATATAAGAAATGGTTTCTTCCTCAACAGATATGATCAAAGCACAGTTCATCAACAACATTATTACCGATGGTATCACTTGTCACTGGATAAGATCATTAGATGAATTTTTATCATCTTATATAAATAATGTGTGGATTTGAAGGTATATTAGATTTGTCATACATAGAATGAGACAGAATTTTGCATGGAAACATAATTCTTCCATCAATTTATGATGGTACATTAGATTTGGGGGTCAGGGGTAGCTGAATTTTGTCTAAAGAGCTCACATTTATCTAGGCAATCACTGCTATCTCACCTCTGTTTGTATGGGTTGGAGTGTCTGGCTCAGCCAATTACAGCATGTGAGAAAGCTTGCCAATAGTTTCCAGTGGGTCATTGGTTCTTACTGGGGATTTCCCAGTTAGTTGGCCACCATGTATAGCTTATCTTGCACAGAAAAATGAAGTTGAACCCAAAACAACAACACTAGGTTTGTTATATATAGAATGATGCATAAATGTTTGTGGAAAAACATGTATATATTTCAAAATTATTCTGTTATTGGATATTACTCTCAATCCACTGCTCCCAGTGAATTGTTGAGAACAATGTGTTGTCTATCCTCCCAGTATCCCTCCAGAACCTGCCCTACCCCATTGGTCCATTGGTCCAGAAAACTATTGGTTTTTCATATTGAATCAACCAGTATTTTCCCTTTGACCAATATCATCATATCCACTATAAATGACTGTCCAAGTGAAAGTGTCAGTGAGTTTGATGACTCCCCGTAGCAGCTTTTGAGCCATATAACATATTTATAAGCAAATACAGTGATATCATACCTTTCAACATTTAGAAATCTAAGTAGGGAGACTGAATAACAAAAAAGGGAGATTTTGACCTAAAATCTTGAGTTGTGCATGGCATTTTTTAAAAGTCTCCTTTTCACTAAATATTGACTGATCTTCCAGGGTCCAATACATGTGAAATTCTCAAAGGACATGCCATCTCTCCCTGTGACATGCCATTTCTCCCTGTGACATGCCATATTTTTCCCTAAGATGTGCCTTCTTTTCATATTCTGGTCAACTGTAACCTAATTGCACAATGACTAAAAATTAGTCTTAAGTAAACAAGCAAGAAAGCCAGTGTGACTAATTAACGAATAATCCTTATCCTTGCAATTATCTTGTGAAAAGTACTGGCCCTCTGATATAATTCAAAGAAACCATGTTTCAATAGTCCATGTTATGTAAGCACCAGCAATTAGTTAGCAAATAACAATGTTCAATTTTTTTATAACTAGTAATGCCTAAATATGCAGTCTCAAGCTATCGTACTTGTGGCACTGTTTTTTTCTTCATTTTATATCCAACCTTTTTTCTTTATTCTCAACTTGAAAGGCTTTGAACATAATTTTCTAAATGATGTTTTTATTCTAAAATAGTTTTTTGTAGGCACAAAAACAGTGTGGTATGTTTCTTCATTCCTTCTATTAATTTAATGATGGTAATTAACATTTGTGTATAAGGTACAGTTATACTAGATTTTCACATGTTTCTTTCTTGGGAATGGAAATGCTACAGCATTTAATGATCATTATTCGGGATGAAACTAATTGCTGATAATTTTATTGATGTGGTTTATGTTCTGATTTTAATATTTTTGTAGGGTTTTAAAAAAAATCATAAAATGACATAAATAAATCATATGCAGCATGATGTCTCAACTAGTGCTAGACATCACTATAAACTGCCACACTGCAGATATCGTAGCAATATGACTGAAAAATTGTTAAAGCTATGTTAAAAATCTAAATCACCCCCCCCTGCAGATGACTCAAAGTCTATCCTGAGTGATCTAGCCAAATTATGGGTCAGCAGTGATCATTATTTCTTCATGATTCATTGCTTAGTAATTGGATTATTTACCAGACATGACAAGAAAATGTTAACTAATAATATATAAAAAAAACCTCTGTTTGCTGTTCTCTGTCTTTATGTTTTTGCCCTTTCTTCTAATTCAGTATAATATAATATCAAATGTCAAACCTTCTAAAACTGATACAATCATCTAAGAATAGTAAATGATTAACCATTTGAGTCTTGCAAGATTTCTTGATTAAAACAGTTCCTTTGTAACTTTAGGAGAATCCTGACAACATGGTCAAGCTGCTGAATGCCATGGGAGTTGACGCATATCGAGGAGCAACTCAGCTGAACCTTATTGAGCCAGAAACTTCCAGTCAGAAGGGAGAATCTGAGTCCTTTGACCCATTCTATCCATATGAGGCCAAATATCTTATTGACCATGTTGTATACCTTCCAGTCAACAAGACTGTTCCTTTTGAGGTTTTGGATAAGATCTGTAAGTGTGTAGAATTATCTGTGAAAATGAGCAAAGCGGCACCAGTTGTCCATGTACGATCAAAACTTTAGATTTTTGTCTGAGGTTTGATGTTTGATGTAGGTTATGAACAAAACCTCAGATTCCTATGCATTGTTATAATTGTTTTTTTTTGTTGTTAAAATTGATGTTAACTGTTGAAATTTCTTCAAAAAATTGGCCACATTTTTTATGTAATTGACAAACACTAAAATAGTATGTAAACTGTTAATTGTTTTGTTGACTGTAACTTGTTTTTGTACCATTTTTGAAGACAGCAAAGTGAATTTTGTATGATGGAAATGTTTATCAAAGACAATATTGTCATTGAAGTCTACTTAATTTATCATTGTAGTCTAATCAATAAGTCTTTCAACATTTTAGATTTAGATAAATCTTATACATGTAAACATGTTCAAATTATCAGTCTTTCATTTATAATTTTACAAGAGCAGAGGATAATCCTTTCTTGTTGCATTTCCTTTGAAGCATTTACATGTGTTTAAAATTTTCAAAAGTGTGTTCATTCGTATATATTCAATTCATAGGTTAATTAGCATCATGAAATGCACGGGTTACAGATATAAACAAATTGATTGTGGCTTTTTTGTCACAGTTTCTGATACCTGTTCATGTGAACCTCTGTCAGATTACAGTAGAAATCTCTGACATGATGGAGATTTGATAGACACTGATACAAAGTCATGTCCTGTTCACCACTCAGTTCAGTAATAAAATTACAACTCTAGTGTATGAACATGAAAGTGTCATTCAGTTCCCCAATCAAATTGCAACTCCAGCAATCAAATTACAACTCCAATTTATGAAGATGAAAAGTGTCATTCTGTTCCCCAAATTACAACTCCAGCAATCAAATTAGAATTCCAGTTTATGAAGATGAAAAGTCGTTCATTTCCCCAATCAAATTACAACTCCAGCAATCAAATTACAACTTCAATTTATGAAGATGAAAAGTGTTGTTCAGTTCAGCAATCAAATCACAACTCCGATGTATGAACATGAAAAGTGTCATTCAGTTTAGCAATCAAATTATTTCTGCAATTTATGAACATGAAAAGTGTCATTCAATTCAGCAATCAGAGTACAACTCCAATTTATAACCATGACAAATTTAATTCAGAACATAATGCGCCCAATTATGACTCCGTCAAAATAATTTTACACTTCATTGGATGTGTTAGTAAAACTTTCCAACAGTTACCAGAAAATGAAATTTTCTAGTACCTATCAGGTCTACTTACTAGAATTAGAGCCAAGTTTTTATTGTATTAATTTGACAGTGCTATATATGTTTAGTGTAGATAGTAAAACATTGTTTTGCAGCTGTAAAATCTAGCACTGTCATCATCAATGTCTCAAATTCACTGTGTGCTGAAAGATGGCATTAATCCCAAAATAACAACAACTTTGACACATGAAGGGAAGCATTTAAAGCAAAGAGATCTGGTATAAACCACCATTTCACTTATTATTTAATTGGCTGACAGTAGCTAGTGATATGTGATTGAAGGCAGCAGTGGGTGAGTCCATTGTACTAATATGCATTGGTAGGATGTGGAACAACTCATAAGCAAATCAAAGGGATGCTACATACGTATACAAGAACAAACATTATTACATATTATTGCCTTGAATGAGAATGTTTAAGCAGTATGATTAAATTTTTGACAAGTTTGTGAACAGTGTCATCATTTCGTTGAAGTTGGATTTTGCTGTGTATATAGAATGTACAGAAGGATCATATCCAGTGTTTCCCTTTATGCAGTTGTGCGTAAGGGACACACACTATAGAAAATTGATGCACATAAATTTTTGCTGTGCGTTTTTTTGTTGCAAATGATTTTCAAAATATAGTCAGGATTTATTTAATATCCAATACGTTGCATTAGAGATGGCATCGTGTATACTACTATTATACATTAGGGATGCCATCGTGAATACTTCTTCTAGTTTCCTGTTTCATATGCTTTCAGTGTTGCACACTGCATTACTGAGCAAACAAAGCAGAGAACCAGACTACCATTAGACAATATTATGACAGAGTAGCTTTCCCTGATCTTGCAAGCTTTCATGCGATTCTATCGAGTTTAGCAAACTGTCCAGAAACATCTCAAACCTCAATTCTTGTTGCACTAAAATGTGATCTCGTGATGAAAACGACGTGCACTAAGAATTATTAGTGAAGAAAATGAAAGAAGAAGAACATGAAAGATCTGACTCTAATGAAAAACGGATAAAATATGCCCTTTGACTAGAATACGGCAGATCCAAGGCATTGGGGTTACTGGTATGACATCTACACAATTGAATAATCCTTTCATGACATCGTTTGAGAATTTTAAAAAATCTGCCCTTGATCACCACAAGATATCTTTTGAAAATATTAACTAAAACATTCTTTCAGAACAAAGAAATAAGTAAACTTGCAGAGACAAATTCATTATTTGGATTACAAATTCAGGGGGTTGTTGCAGATTGTTCTAACTTTACTGCAACGAAAGAAAGATCTAAAAGTGTAACTTGTTAAAGAGAAGATGAATCATTAGCCTTTGATTTTTGGATAAATGTGTTGAAACCTATGATAGTACACGTTTTATGACAGGCAGTAAATTAACTGTCGTTTTGTTAAAAAGATTTATATGGAGTTTTGTATTGGCTTATATGTAATGTGTTGGTCTATAATAATGCTATGAAAAATTATAAAGAGACTGTTAAAAGTACGACTTTAAACTAAAAGGAAAATTAACTAATAAAAGTATCCTTTGAATGGATAATGCATTTGTGTTAATTGTACCTATTTTTTTGTATTTGAGAGAGAGAGAGAGAGAGAGAGAGAGAGAGAGAGAGAGAGAGAGAGAGAGAGAGAGAGAGAGAGAGAGAGAGAGAGAATATTGTGCAAATTGCAATATTCTATTTCAGCTGAAAAAGTATGGATTAGATGAAAATTTGTCAGTACATTTTTGACCCCCACAATTTTTATTTGGCCCCATTTAATTTATATTAAAATTGTAGCTATTGCAACATTGTGTGACAATATTATAGAGGGAAAATTTTGGTTATGTGGAAATTTGTGTCCAGGCTTGTGGAATGTGGAATTCAGGCAGGGCTTGTGAGTTTATTTATAAGTCACCAGCTGTGGGCCTGTGTCTATAAAGAAATTTCTTTGAGCACTAAATAGAATTTTCTTTACAGCATATATTTAATATTCTTTTGTTTAAGGGAAAGAATGCATCTCTTCAAAATTCAGAAATAATTCATCTCATTTGTTGCCATGATCTCATTTCAGTCACAAAATTTAGATTATAATCTCACCATGAAAGAAAACCACCTACTATTGGCTGTAATATTGTTTTCAGCTCAATTTTCATTATTTGTCATCCTTTTACGATTCACAAAATTCTGATGTCAACTTACCCAAATCTTAGATTTTCATGATATCACTCAAAAATCTATATAGCTGTTTGGTTGGAAAGTTTTATTTGCTGAGCAGCATTTTCAGCTGTTATTGTCAATTTCATGAGAATCATTTTCAGTTTGTAATTAATTATTTTCTTACTCGTTTAAACTTTTTATAACCAGCTCATCTATAACCTGTCATTCTCAAGAAACTTTCTGTATGTTTGGTCCAAATGTTTGCTTCTCTTATACTGATCAGACCTCTTTTGAAGTCGACACATTTGTAAAACCTTTGAATTTTGTGTTCACAACAGTATCTGTTTTACATACATGTATGGTTTGTGTCATTTGCATAGATTATCACATATATATATACCCAAATGCTTAAAAATTGACCAATTTCATCAATGAGCGATGTTTGAAATGTTTTTCTTGCCTTGTCCACACTGTTTCTTGCCTTGTCCAAACTGTTTCTTGCCAAGTTGATTTTACTAGTTTTCTTTGTGCTTTGTTATTGTTTTCAGGAAAATTGTGAAATATCAGCATTTACACTTACAGTAACTTGCCCAGCTAACAGTAGAAAGCACCTCTCAATCATAATCTTTGAAAAGCTTAGGGATCTGTATCTTCTAATGACTCTGGTTGACACTGATTCTTAGATGATAATAATACATTTCTCCATTTTTAAACTGGCCGGATAACAGTTGGAAGGACATATTTAATTGATCTAATTGTTCAAAACAGTCTACCTGGTCTATTAAGTGATTTTAGCTCTTAAAATCAACACGTGTTTTAATAAAAGAGTTTTAAATATTCAGCGCAAATACACTAATTTCAGAATAGATTTTGCCAAATAATCATGTACTACAGACATGATCAGTTTTCAAAATGTTTCCATTGTCATTTTTAGTAAATTTTAAACCATGATACTCATATTTTTAATACATGTCAAGGGAGGTAATTCTTACAGTAGTGCACACATGTTGGTGGACAACACATGACATCATCAGTACACACTTATTATATTATGATTGACTTCACCCTCATGAAATTTACCTTAATAATAATTGTATAGTGTACAATATTGATAGTGTGTCATTTATGGTGTTTGTCCACATTTGTTGGTTGTTTGTCTGACAACATGCAGAAATGCAGAATTGATTATCTCTGCTTTTTTGTCATTCATATAAAGAATGTTTGAAGAACCTTAGCTGCCCATTAAATTGAAAGTCTGTTAAGAGTAAAGGACCTAAAAAAATACCAAACTGAAGCTCAGGTTTAAATTGGGTATGAATTCAGGGATGTGTTTTGAAGAGTTGTTTAAATTTTGTTTAGAAATTGTGTTCTTTCTTATCAATGTTTTTGTGTCTGCAACAGCTGGTTTTCCTAATTGAAGGAACAACCTTTAATAGGGATTACCTGGTCTAATAATAAGGATTACCTGGACTTATTTATTAGGATTATCTGGTCTTATAATAGGGATTGCCTGGTATTATAATATGGATTACCTGGTCTGATAATAGGGATGGCCTGGTCATATAGTAGGGATTACCTGGTCTGATAATAGGGATTACCTGGTATAATAATAATAATAGGGATTGCCTGGTCTTATAATAAGGGTTTCCTGGTCTGATAAAAGGAATTGCCTGGTCTTATAATAGGGCTTTCCTGGTCTTATAATAAGGGTTACCTAGTCTAATAATAGGGATTGTCCATAATGTTAGCACTAATGTGCATGGCATCATAAATTGCAGACTTCCAGGAAGTTCTTAATGCTTCAGAATTGCTAAAATAAGATGCAAAAATCTATCCAAAAAATCTCAGTTATGTTCTCCAGTTATTTCATAGAACTTGAACTCTTTAAAAAGAAATTTCAGCGTTTTGCCTTCTAAGAATATGAAAAGATATGTGAATATAAGATTTGGTAAGGATGGCTAACAAAGCTCTACTCATTGGTTTATTCAGTTGCTAAGATATAGAAAGGTCAAAAGTCATGACCTCTTCTTACTAAAAAAAATCTAACAAAGGATTTGATGACAAAACTGAAAGAGTTTTAGTCATTGTATGTTTTATTTTATTTTAACATTCCTGTAGTATTGGAAACTTCGAGAGCCAAGCAATTTTGTAATCCGTTAAAAATATGAAACATTTTGGTGCACTAATGTTTCAATCATTACAGATTTGCAAAATATTAAAATTTTAAATGTCACTTTTAAAGAAAAATATATAAATGAGTAGACTAATGATTTTTTTTTAAAGTCATTAATATGAACATGGGACTGCTCTTGTAGCCTAGTGAGTAGAGCATCTACCTTGGATGCAGGAAGTTGGGGGTTTGAACCCCAGCCAAGTCATACTAAAGATTTATAAAACTGGTACTGGCAGCTGCCTCGCTTGGCACTCAGCAATAAGAGGTTAGTGTTAGGACTAGTCAACCTGGTGTCAGTATAATGTGACTGGGTGAGACATGATGCTACATGTCTGTGGCATGATGCCCCAGTGCTAGACATTAGTATAAACTGTCACACTGCACATATCGTAGTGACATGAATAAAAATGTTTTTAAAGGTGCATTAAAAATCCAAAACACTCACAACATGAGCATGGTTATTTACTGTACCATGTTTTGTTTAGCTTTTCAGTACAAAAGAATTGGACCGCTCTGGTGGTCTAGTGGTTATGGTGTCTGCCTCGTATGCATTAGGTTTGGGTTCGATCCCAGCCAAGTCATACCATAGACTTATAAAAATGGTACTAACAGCTGCTTTGCATGGCACTTAACATTAAGAGGTTCGTGTTAGGACTGGCCTGGTGTCAGGATAATGTGACAGGGTGGGATATCATGCTACATATCTGCGACATGATGCCCCAGTGCTAGAAATCACTATAAACTGCCACACTGCAGACTTTGTAGCGATATATCTTAAAAACTCAAAGAATTGGAAAGTATGGGTGCTCTTATTTTCTGTACACTTTTTCACATATATGCTTATTTTAAAAAAATTATAACATTATCATCATTATATAGCACTAATTCATTAAAGTTATATGCTAATTAGAATTTTAGATTTGCCATAAAAAAATTGTTAACACTATTCGCATAGGACAGCATACAGGATTTTTATTCTTTGACCATTTATATTCACTTATAAGTCACATTATGTGACAGAAGATCAGGGTATATGTTGTTGGCAGTGTTACTTATATGTGAGTACAGATGGTATTTCTTGTAGTTCTCTAAGGCTTCTAATGTTAATACAATCTGTAGGAAATGTTACATAAAGCATCATGTGTAGAGTGTATACGACAAATCAAAGACTACCAATTGGTAAAAAATTGTATGGAATTTATCCATAGGTTGCGATTGTGTTGATTGCATGCTGTAACATTTTTAGACGTCATACAGTCCTACAAGCTTTTTATGGTTCATATATAATAGTCACTTATTTAAAATCACTTATTACTTTATATAAATTAACAAGACAAAAAAAATACTACCTAATTAGCATTGTTAAATGAGTTACTTAATTAGAAATGTTAAATGAGTTACCTAGAAATGTTAAATGAGTTATCTAATTAGAAGCTTTAGATGAGTTACCTAATTAGAAATGTTAAATGAGTTACCTAATTAGAAATGTTAAATAAGTTACCTAATTAGAAATGTTAAATGAGTTATCTAATTAGAAGCTTTAGATGAGTTACCTAATTAGAAATGTTAAATGAGTTACCTAATTAGAAATGTTAAATACGTTACCTAATTAGAAATGTTAAATAAGTTACCTAATTAGAAATGTTAAATGAGTTATCTAATTAGAAGCTTTAGATGAGTTACCTAATTAGAAATGTTAAATAAGTTACCTAATTAGAAATGTTAAATAAGTTACCTAATTAGAAATGTTAAAAAAGTTACCTAATTAGAAATGTTAAATAAGTTACCTAATTAGAAATGTTAAATAAGTTACCTAATTAGAAATGTTAAATGAGGTACCTAATTAGAAATGTTAAATGAGTTACTTATTATAGTAATTAAAAATATTAAATGAGTTACCTAATTAGAAATGTTAAATTAGTTACATAATTAAAAGTCTTAGAGAGAAGTTGCCTAATTAGAAGTTTTAAATGAGACACCTTATTAGAGTGTTAAATGAATTGCATATATGGAAAATTTAAATGAGTTACTTTTGCTTTTTACTTAAAATTTTGATTCAATAAAAGCTAGTTTCAACATGTACAGTTTAGTTTCTATATTGCTGTACAGTTGAGAAATATTTTCTATATTTGTACTCTTGCCAATCAGTCAGTGTTTAAATTTGTAAACTTTGCCGTATATTCAACACACATACAACCATCCACATACAACCATATACATGTATATTCAACACACATACAACCATCTGTTTCCATCCTTTTTGAGCTTTAATAATTTAATAGGATAGCAATATTCCCTGTCAATGAACTTTTTTTAAAAGCCAGTTCTTATAAAGGTGGCTTTGAAATAGTGTCACCATTGTCAATCGGTCATTGTGCCATGTCATGACTGTTATAAACACATTGCCACTCTAGTAACTTTTGAGAGATTAATTGACTAAGTTTGGTATCAGTTTGACTCAGGTTAAGTTCAGTTTTTGCTATTTACCAAACACAATTTAGTTATGTCACTTATTTTAGTTAGCATATAACCCCTCAAATGCATCAAAATTTTGTTTCCTATTAAGAAAATTTGAATGATAAAATGAAATAACACTAAATTTAAATGACTTACTGGAATAACACCAAATTTGAGGAATAACTTTCAGAAGACAAGGGTTCTGTTTAATTTTCACCATTTTCTGACAGAATTATATAAAGATATGGCCCGTGTTTTTTATTTAAATTTTGTCCTTCAGTTGCACCTATCCATAATCTTACTCGTATGTCATCACTGACATTAAGCCAATCAGAGACTACTATCAGATAATAAAAATATTACACCATTACTGGAAATAAGGGTTTGGCTTACTGTGATCCAAACATTCAATTGATGGATTTGTTGAGGCATCTGTGTCATAATAACACAATATTTAGTTTTCAGGTACCATGGAATCTGGTTATATCAAGAAAAAAATTAAGTCAAAAGTAAGGTTTCTTTTATGAGCAGATTATAATGAAAAATAGGAATAATTGCATGATTTATTTTAGTAATCCTCTCAGTTCTGTATTGTTTTGTCAGATCTCCTAATAAGAAGTTGATACAGATAAATTCCACTGTTTATTCTATTACTCATCACCTTATCATAGCAATTTTCATCCAAGTAATAGATTTACTGTGTTTGTTTTAAAATAATTATAAATTCTCTCATTTTTGAATCTAGTCAGTAAGTTTTGTAGCTTAAAATAGAACAGTTTATGATATGTCTATTTTGTGAACTGTAATATTCATCTTTTGCTTAAAGACTATGCAAAGGTCTATTGATGCAAAGGTCTATTGATGCAAAGGTCTATTGATGCAAAGGTCTATTGATGCAAAGGTCTATTGATCAATCACCTGTCTGTAAGCACATTTCTTGTCACAATTCCTCTTAAACTACAATAGCTCCAGTGGCCTAAGTTGTTAGAGCATCTGCCTCAGATGTGGTGCATCATGGGTAATGCCACTGTGCTCTAAACTGCCTCATCATGTGACTGAAAAATTGTTAAAACTATGTTGAAAATCTAAATCACACAAACACACACACACACGTCTGGTTGGTCCTTAATGAAAATGGTGCTTCACAAATATCCCAGATGGCCACCATCTTAAAAATATTGTTATCACTATTCTTTCTATACTGATCTTTATATAAACAGCATGTTGTTTTAAATCAAATACATCTTTTATCATTAGTAAAACAATTGTCAATGATCAGGCCTTTAGTATGGCCACTATAGTAAAAAAATTGGCAATGATCAGGCTTCCAGTATGGCCACTATAGTAAAAAAAAATTGGCAATGATCAGGCTTCCAGTATGGCCACTATAGTAAAAAAAATTGGCAATGATAAAAATTGGCAATGATCAGACCTCCAGTATGGCCACTATAGTAAAAAAAATTGGCAATGATCTGGCCTCAAGTATGGTCACTATAGTAGCATAGCTGCCAACCCTCACGATTTTTGCATGAATTTCATAACTTTTTCAGCAATTTATGGATTTATGCCACATGCAAAAACAACATGAATTAATTCCCCAATTCTCAATTATTTTAAATCTTTAATAAAATTTGATTTCTCATTAAGTACTAGTCATGATATATGCAGTTGCCAAAATGGTCCGGTACTGCTGGTCACAATACTAATAGAACTATAGTTGATTGAGACACTTGGCCTGGTAGCAAGCATTGTAACATATTATCAATATTTTTAAGAGTAGTTTTACAAAATGCTTTTAAGAGAAACTGAGGTCTAACTGGAATTTTGCTCCACACATGCACTGCCAACATTGATTTGAATTACTGTGCAGCATTGATATTGAAAATGTTTTCACCACCAAGGAAGAAAAATGTATTGCACAAAAAGTGAAGTTCAGTTTGGAATATACCAAAAAATAGCTGTGCATTCAGTCATCAAACACCGATATATATTATGCTTTTTGCACACAGTCTGCCACAAATTTAAGCATTGGGCATGGAAGTAGAGATAATGTGAGGAAGCACATTATGATTAGCAAAAAGCACATAGGTTGGGAAAATAAGAACTCACAGCAGATTTCAGCTCTGGAATATTTTAAGCCATTGACGGAAGGCATGCAAGGTACCAACACTAAAACATTGAATTTTCTTGGTGAACACGATCTACTTTTATTAGCTGGAGACCATGCTAAACATTTGTTCCAACAAATATTATCGGACTCAAAGATTGTTTCATGAATTCATGTCAAAATTTACTAATTTTTATCCCTATTTTCACTAATTGCGAGCCTAGAGGGTTGGCAGGTATGTGGTAGACTTCTTGAAAATCTTGTAATGGCTCCTCCCTCTGACCAGATGCTTATATATATCTAGGATTTTTATCAATAAAAGATTTAGAATATTTGGTTGGTCCTCACTGACAAAGATTCTGATTAGATCTTCAACATAATTGCCATCTTGAATCATATTATCAGTACTCCTCGTAGTGGAATGGTTGTGTCAAGAAGGGAATCCTATTAAAAACTTCAGACTAGATGTAATTGGCCCTAAAGTCAATCAGATATGATCCCACAAAATGTTAAAAATCTTTTTACGCCTACTTATCCAAAATTTGTTAATGTTGATAAAACATCTTTTAGAGTATATAGCTATTTTGTGTTAACATGATGCTGATCAAATTTCAAAATGGTTTCCATGATGGCCATCTTGAAACTTTCTTTATGTGGCTACTTCTATCATAACTTCAATCATGACATTTTGATAAGAACTCTACAATAAAATGTATTATGTGGCCACTTCTATCATAACATCTCCATGGCATTTTGATAAGATCTGTACAATAAAATGTATTATGTGGCCACTTCTATCATAACATCTCCATGGCATTTTGATAAGAACTGTACAATAAAATGTATTATTTGGCCACTTCTATCATAACATCTACATGGCATTTTGATAAGAACTGTACAATAAAATTTATTATGTGGCCACTTCTATCATAACATCTCCATGGCATTTTGATAAAAACTGTATAATGAAATTTATTATGTGGCCACTTCTATCATAACATCTCCATGGCATTTTGATAAGAACTCTACAATAAAATGTATTATGTGGCCACTTCTATCATAACATCTCCATGGCATTTTGATAAGAACTGTACAATAAAATTTATTATGTGGCCACTTCTATCATAACATCTACATGGCATTTTGATAAGATCTGTACAATAAAATGTATTATGTGGCCACTTCTATCATAACATCTACATGGCATTTTGATAAAAACTGTATAATGAAATTTATTATGTGGCCACTTTCATCATAACATCTCCATGGCATTTTGATAAGAACTCTACAATAAAATGTATTATGTGGCCACTTCTATCATAACATCTCCATGGCATTTTGATAAGATCTGTACAATAAAATGTATTATGTGGCCACTTCTATCATAATATCTCCATGGCATTTTGATAAGATCTGTACAATAAAATGTATTATGTGGCCACTTCTATCATAGCATCTACATGGCATTTTGATAAAAACTGTATAATAAAATTTATTATGTGGCCACTTCTATCATAACATCTCCATGGCATTTTGATAAGATCTGTACAATAAAATGTATTATGTGGCCACTTCTATCATAACATCTCCATGGCATTTTGATAAGATCTGTACAATAAAATGTATTATGTGGCCACTTCTATCATAACATCTCCATGGCATTTTGATAAGATCTGTACAATAAAATGTATTATGTGGCCACTTCTATCATAACATCTACATGGCATTTTGATAAGAACTCTACAATAAAATGTATTATGTGGCCACTTCTATCATAACATCTCCATGGCATTTTGATAAGATCTGTACAATAAAATGTAAGTAGTTCTGTTTGAAAATGGTACTCATCTGGCACCACATCTTGAAAATCTTGTTATAGCTGCCTCTTTTGCCCAGATGATGTATATTTACTTTGGGTTTTCACATATAATTGATTCTGTGTAATAATAGTACACACTTTGGAAGAATATTTGAAAACCAAATCTAAATGACCTGGGTTTTAATTAAAAGACCATTGGTTTAATGGTTTGTATTTTACTGAGCTTATAAACAAAGTGTGTGTGTGTGTGTGTGTGTGTGTGTGTGTGTGCACATGCACTTGACTAGACTTTGTATTTATTTGAATTCCAATCAGTATGTTACTCGAGTCAGTTGATTCTATTGGATCTATCCACATAACCAGTTTCAGGGTTAAAGGTCATAGCAACAAATTTGTTCAGATCATACTGCTATCATGTGAACATGTTTACTTTAGCATGTAAGAAAATATATCTGTTCCAGAATTTGTTATGTTAGAATTTCTGAAGAATATCAGAGATGATTTCAATACTCACCAGCTAATAAAGAATTAAAGAACAGAAAAAAGAGGATTTATAACAATTCTTTTGGGCCAGTAGAGCATCAGTCTGTTCATGGGATTCTTGTTACATAACTCGTTCAGTACTTGCTGTAGAATGGTGTTACATTTTTACATAGAAGATGTGAACCTGTATAGCAAAAAAATTTGATGCAATGTGTATTTATAGAGTTGTCTCCCTTTCTGTATGTTTTATTCTCTGAAATTGAGTTGTTCATAAACATCATATATACTTAGTCAAACTATTTTTGGAAATGTATTTGAGTTTAAACTTTTTGTGTTATTTATGCATATTTTTGGGTGTTTGACTCATAAAAAGTTGCTAATGCATTTATCAGAAACAAAGCTATTCATTTGTGTACCTTTTATAAATCAAAATTTGACTTTTCGCTTCTCCAGTCAAGAAGTTTACAGTTCATTCCATAAGAGTAGGAAAAATCTACATTACAATACATCTGGCAGACAGTACAGTAAAACCCATAATGAGAGACCACTGCTATGAGAGACAACCTATTTTGAGAGACCATAATATCCATGCACAGATTTATTTAGTGTTGTGGCCTGTCTTGAAAGACCACATGTCTTGAGAGACCATTACTTTTTGGCAGAAGGGTGGTCTTTCATGATTGGTTCTTCAGTATGATCTAAAATTTAAAGTTGTTTACCTTTGAAATGCAGCTAAGTCATAAATGTGTGGTGTAGACACAAGATGATGCTTCATACAGACACTTGTGAAGTGTAGACACAAGATGATGTTTCCTAGACACTTGTGTAGTGTAGACACAAGATGATGTTTCATACAGACACTTGTGTAGTGTAGAAACAAGATGATGTTTCATACAGACACTTGTGTAGTGTAGATACAAGATGATGTTTCATACATACACTTGTGTAGTGTAGACACAAGATGATGTTTCATACAGACACTTGTGTAGTGCAAAGACAAGATGATGTTTCATACAGACACTTGTGTAGTGTAGACACAAGATGATGTTTCATACAGACACTTGTGTAGTGTAGACACAAGATGATGTTTCATACAGACACTTGTGTAGTGCAGAGACAAGATGATGTTTCATACAGACACTTGTGTAGTGAAGACACAAGATGATGTTTCCTACAGACATTTGTGTAGTGTAGACACAAGATGATGTTTCATACAGACACTTGTGTAGTGTAGACACAAGATGATGTTTCCTACAGACACTTGTGTAGTGTAGACACAAGATGATGCTTCATACAGACACTTGTGTAGTGTAGACACAAGATGATGCTTCATACAGACACTTGCAAAGTGTAGACACAAGATGATGCTTCATACAGACACTTGTGAAGTGTAGACACAAGATGATGTTTCATACAGACACTTGTATAGTGTAGACACAAGATGATGTTTCATACAGACACTTGTGTAGTTTAGACACAAGATGATGTTTCCTACAGACACTTGTGTAGTGTAGACACAAGATGATGCTTCATACAGACACTTGTGTAGTGTAGACACAAGATGATGTTTCATACAGACACTTGTGTAGTGTAGACACAAGATGATGTTTCATACAGACATTTGTGTAGTGTAGACACAAGATGATGTTTCATACAGACACTTGTGTAGTGTAGACACAAGATGATGTTTCATACAGACGTTTGTGTAGTGTAGACACAAGATGATGTTTCATACAGACACTTGTGTAGTGCAGAGACAAGATGATATGTCATACAGACACTTGTGTAGTGAAGACACAAGATGATGTTTCCTACAGACATTTGTGTAGTGTAGACACAAGATGATGTTTCATACAGACACTTGTGTAGTGTAGACACAAGATGATGTTTCCTACAGACACTTGTGTAGTGTAGACACAAGATGATGTTTCATACAGACACTTGTATAGTGTAGACAGAAGATGATGCTTCATACAGACACTTGTGTAGTGTAGACACAAGATGATGTTTCCTACAGACATTCGTGTAGTGTAGACACAAGATGATGCTTCATACAGACACTTGTGTAGTGTAGACACAAGATGATGTTTCCTACAGACATTCATGTAGTGTAGACACAAGATGATGCTTCATACAGACATTTGTGTAGTATAGACAGAAGGTGATGTTTCCTACAGACATTTGTGTAGTGTAGACACAAGATGATGTTTCATACAGACACTTGTGTAGTGTAGACACAAGATGATGTTTCATGCAGACACTTGTGTAGTGTAGACTCAAGATGATGTTTCATACAGACACTTGTGTAGTTTAGACACAAGATGATGTTTCCTACAGACACTTGTGTAGTGTAGACTCAAGATGATGTTTCATACAGACACTTGTGTATTGTAGACACAAGATAATGCTTCATACAGACACTTGTGTAGTGTACACACAAGATGATGTTTCATACAGACACTTGTGTAGTTTAGACACAAGATGTTTTATACAGACACTTGTGTAGTTTAGACACAAGATGATGTTTCATACAGACACTTGTGTAGTGTAGACTCAAGATGATGTTTCATGCAGACACTTGTGTAGTGTAGACACAAGATGATGTTTCCTACAGACACTTGTGTAGTGTAGCCACAAGATGATGTTTCATACAGACACTTGTGTAGTGTAGACACAAGATGATGTTTCATACAGACACTTGTGTAGTGTAGACAGAAGATGATGCTTCATACAGACACTTGTGTAGTGTAGACACAAGATGATGTTTCATACAGACACTTGTGTAGTGCAGAGACAAGATGATGTTTCATACAGACACTTGTGTAGTGAAGACACAAGATGATGTTTCCTACAGACATTTGTGTAGTGTAGACACAAGATGATGTTTCATACAGACACTTGTGTAGTGTAGACAGAAGATGATGCTTCATACAGACACTTGTGTAGTGTAGACACAAGAAAATGCTTCATACAGACACTTGTGTAGTGTAGACACAAGATGATGTTTCCTACAGACATTTGTGTGGTGTAGACACAAGATGATGCTTCATACAGACACTTGTGTAGTATACACAGAAGATGATGTTTCATACAGACATTTGTGTAGTGTAGACACATGATTATGTTTCATACAGACACTTGTATAGTGTAGACACAAGATGATGTTTCATGCAGACACTTGTGGAGTGTAGAATCAAGATGATGTTTCATACAGACACTTGTGTAGTTTAGACACAAGATGATGTTTCCTACAGACACTTGTGTAGTGTAGACTCAAGATGATGTTTCATACAGACACTTGTGTATTGTAGACACAAGATAATGCTTCATACAGACACTTGTGTAGTGTAGACACAAGATGATGTTTCCTACAGACACTTGTGTAGTTTAGACACAAGATGATGTTTCATACAGACACTTGTGTAGTGTAGACACAAGATGATGTTTCATACAGACACTTGTGTAGTGTAGACTCAAGATGTTTCATGCAGACACTTGTGTAGTGTAGACACAAGATGATGTTTCATACAGACACTTGTGTAGTGTAGACACAAGATGATGTTTCATACAAACACTTGTGTAGTGTAGACACAAGATGATGTTTCTTACAGACATTTGTGTAGTGTAGACACAAGATGATGTTTCATACAGACAACAGACACTTGTGTAGTATAGACACAAGATGATGTTTCCTACAGACATTTGTGTAGTGTAGACACAAGATGATGTTTCATACAGACACTTGTGTAGTGTAGACACAAGATAATGCTTCATACAGACACTTGTGTAATTTAGACACAAGATGATGTTTCATTCAGACACTTGTGTAGTTTAGACACAAGATGATGTTTCATACAGACACTTGTGTAGTGTAGACACACGATGTTTCATACAGATATTTGTGTAATGTAGACTCAAGATGATGTTTCATACAGACATTTGTGTAGTGTAGACACAAGTTGATGTTTCCTACAGAGACTTGTGTAGTGTAGACACAAGATGATGTTTCATACAGACGTTTGTGTAGTGTAGACACAAGATGATGTTTCATACAGACACTTGTGTAGTGTAGACACAAGATGATGTTTCATACAGACATTTGTGTAGTGTAGACACAAGATGATGTTTCATACAGACACTTGTGTAGTGTTGACACAAGATGTTTCATACAGACACTTGTGTAATGCAGACTCAAGATGATGTTTCATACAGACATTTGTGTAGTGTAGACACAAGTTGATGTTTCATACAGACACTTGTGTAGTGTAGACACAAGATGATGTTTCATACAGACGTTTGTGTAGTGTAGACACAAGATGATGTTTCATACAGACACTTGTGTAGTGTAGACACAAGATGTTTCATACAGACACTTGTGTAGTCTAGACACATGATATGTCATACAGACACTTGTGTAGTCTAGACACAAGATGATATGTCATACAGACACTTGTGTAGTCTAGACACAAGATGATATGTCATACAGACACTTGTGTAGTCTAGACACAAGATGATATATCATACAGACACTTGTGTAGTCTAGACACAAGATGATATGTCATACAGACACTTGTGTAGTCTAGACACAAGATGATATGTCATACAGACACTTGTGTAGTCTAGACACAAGATGATATGTCATACAGACACTTGTGTAGTGTAGACACAAGATGATATGTCATACAGACACTTGTGTAGTTTAGACACAAGATGATATATCATACAGACACTTGTGTAGTCTAGACACAAGATGATATGTCATACAGACACTTGTGTAGTCTAGACACAAGATGATATGTCATACAGACACTTGTGTATTCTAGACACAAGATGATATATCATACAGACACTTGTGTAGTCTAGACACAAGATGATATGTCATACAGACACTTGTGTAGTGTAGTCACAAGATGATATGTCATACAGACACTTGTGTAGTTTAGACACAAGATGATATATCATACAGACATTTGTGTAGTCTAGACACAAGATGATATGTCATACAGACACTTGTGTAGTCTAGACACAAGATGATATGTCATACAGACACTTGTGTAGTCTAGACACAAGATGATATATCATACAGACACTTGTGTAGTCTAGACACAAGATGATATGTCATACAGACACTTGTGTTATTTAGACACAAGATGATATGTCATACAGACACTTGTGTAGTCTAGACACAAGATGATATGTCATACAGACACTTGCTTGTAATGCTAATATTCAGATCAGTTGGAATTTGTTTCGTAATACTTTTTAGTCTTGGAATATGTTAATAAATGAAACGTGGCTATAGTCTGACTATACCAACCCATTTGTTTATACTCCCCTGCTGATTTCAATAATGGAAACCTTTACTGTGATAAAAAGTGCAAGGAAGTTAGTCAATTCATTCATTGATGTATATTTTTTAACCTGACTGTGAGTAGAACGGCCCTAACATAATCATTATCCATTTTCAGCAAAGGGGTGTGAGCATGACTACACCTGTACATACATATGTCATCAGCTTCCAATATTTACAATGTCGAATCAAGCAAAGGAAAAGAATTACAAAAACAAGTTTGCCTTTTATTTGGGTTTAACAAGTGGTTTAGTTTCTATGTTCATGTGTGCAAAGGAATTTGCTTCCAAACTCTCAATGTTATGGCAATTTATGGAATTATCTGGAAGATACTAAATAGCATGAATTACGTCATTGGCTGATGCAAATAAACTAGTCCATAGTGTACGCAATATGGTGCTGTGTTAGTATGGAAAGTCTGTTAAACATGAAAAGTTCAGAGGATACCAGTATTTGTGCTTTTCTGGTCCCAGTCATTATGGAAATTATAAATCAATTATTCAATTGACTTAGTTCTGTGCACTTTTTATCACATTAAATTTTTTGTTATTGAAATTAGTTGGGGATTACAAATAAATGGGGATGTATTGTCAGGCTACAGAGCCATTTCCAGAGTTATTCATATAATAGTAGATTTTGCTTATCTATTAATCTTTCAAAACAACATTTAAAGTGTTTATCCTAATGCTGACAATTAGCTGATGGTCATTAAAAATCCTGTTATAATTAATAATTAAAAAACCCAAATGCATCCTTCTGCTTGAATACTGCTTTTTTAAAATTCGGTTCATCTTAAAAAGAACATTCTTTTTTAACAAAATTATACTTGTTTTAATTGCTTAATTAATTATGTTGATAAAGCTTACATCAGCATCCCATTCTGATTCTCTTTTTTTTTCACCATTCCATGATTGAGCTGTACAATATTCCAATTAAGTTTTTATGGATTGACTGGTTTCTTGACTTGAATTTTTACAAACATGCCAGGTTATAACTCCTGCAAGAGTAGAATACCAGTCATTGTATTGAGTTTTAATTTGGGAAACAGAGATTCAACACATTGTTTTTATTTTTTCCAATTTGTATGAAGTTTAAATTTTTCTAGTACATCTTGCTCACACTTAAGTCTTTTGAGGTACATTAGAACCCCTCCAGAAAGACAATCATGTCTGCCCCAAGCTAACAGTCTCTAAAGACAGCTGATCTCTCACAACAGGGCATGACAGTATATGTTCAGTAGAATTTGGTCTCAAGACAGGTGGTCTCTCAAAGCAACGCTCTTTCAAGACAGGTTGTGCTGTATTTTCTGCTGGAAAGTATTTTTGTTATAGTGATAGTCACATGGCTGTGAAACATTCCCTCTGAGCTTTATGAATGTTTATTCTTGTAATATTTGAAATGTGTCTTTCATTTTTAAATTCATTACCAAAACTTTTTTACACTCTAACACTATATTATTTTCATAAATTCATTGCCAAACCTTTTTTTACGCTCTAACAGCTATATTATTTTCATAAGCTTATAAGTGAATATTTGCTTTTGATTGGACTGGTGAATGAAATGAAGGGCTACTTCTGACCTATATTCCTGTACGTTAGCAAATGAAAGAGTTGCAATCTATAGAGATGCTTATAGAACATAAAATAATTTAGATAATTTAAATAATTTAAAATAATAATAAGGAAAGGGTAGGGATCTTACTACTGATAGTTATTTTGTCTTTGTGTTCTTATTAATATCACGTTATGAAATTACACTGATAGTTATTTTGTCTTTGTGTTCTTATTAATATCACGTTATGAAATTATACTACATCACTATAATACCTTTCATCACAACATCATCCCCTTGATGCATGGTCATGAATCACATTTCACTGAGTGGCAATTAAAAATTTACTTATCATGTACTTCATTAAAAATTGTAAAATTTAATAACATGGCTTCAATGGACAGCATTAAAATGAAGAAGTATTCAATATGGCTTCCATTTGCTGCTTTTTTATGAGAGTACTGTATCATGTATATAATTATGAGATGGCAAAATTTAAAAAAATGCCTTCCATGGAAATCATTATAATGAATGAGTGCTGATCATGTACTTCATTATAAGGCAGTATCACTATAACACAGGAACATGTTTCTTATGAATAGTGTTATATTATGAGAGTACTGTGTAATGTACCTTGTTTTAAGGTGGTTTCTGTATATCCTGTGATATATTATGAAAGTACTGTGTAATGTACCTTGTTATAAGGTGATCTCTATATCCTGTGTTATATTATGAGAGTACTGTGTAATGTACCTTGTTATAAGGTGGTCTCTGTATATCCTGTGTTATATTATGAGAGTACTGTGTAATGTACCTTGTTATAAGGTGGTCTCTGTATATCCTGTGTTATATTATGAGAGTACTGTGTAATGTACCTTGTTATAAGGTGATCTCTGTATATCCTGTGATTTCCATGGCCAGCATTACCATCAAGGAGTATATAATGTATTTCATTATATGATAGTCTCACTATATGGTAATATACTCTCTGACTCCCATGGACTGTAATATAATGAGGGAATATTACAAGAGTACTGTATCATGTTTCATTTTAAGGTGATATTATATTTTCTGGTTTCTGTTTGCATTTTTGAGAGATTACAATCTTGTATATTTCATTATAAGATGGTAAAGTTTAATAACATTACTTCCATTAAATGCATATTTTTGAGAGTACTATATCATGTACTTCATTATAAGATGATCTCAGTATTCACCGGCTTCCGTTACCATGTTATAATGAAGGAACATGTTATAATTTACTTATTTATAAGATGGTTTCAGTACAAGGTGGTCTACTTATGTCTAAAATGGACTGAGGTATAATGAAGGAATACTATTCAATAAACTTCATTATAAGGTAGCCCCATTATAATGGGGTACATAATATGGATTTTATGAAAGTGCTATAATGAGGGGATCATTGCATGGATAATTTAAATCAAAAGATTTAAAAGTTTTCAGTGTTAGCTGGAATATATTTTCTATCATGTGAACAGACATTGTAGCTATTTTTAAGGAGCGATGTTTATTCCAGAAGAAAAAAGAAATGTATGACTGCATGGAATGTGGGGATAGTAACATTTATGCTGTAGTAGTATGGAAATAAGGTTTTTGAAGGAATCTTTTTAAAGTGAAGCCGTCAAATTAAATTTGGTTCAAACATTCAGATGTTTATTTGTAAAATATCAGAGAAATAACTGTTAGGAAATCAAGTAATCAGCATGCCCCCACTATAATTCCAATCTTCTTATATAAGGTGGACACAGTCGTGTTTCAGTTGTTCAGTTACCATATATACTCACTTATAAGATGAAACCAACTGCAAACTGCACAGACCCAGATATTCTGAAACATAATGCAATGGCAGATCTGTGTGAGTGCAGTTTGTTAGAAGTTATAAGAGCAACAAACAACCTAGACCCTGGTCTGCAGGTGCACTATGCTATGGCAGATCATGGTCTCTGATGTTTACAGTTTGACATGACTTATAAGTGAGTATATATGGTACATGTATCTTGTACTTTATTATAAACTGGTGTCACAATAAAATGGTATACTCTGTGGCTCCATTGGATGGTATGAATGAAGTTTTGATTAATATATTTAAATGTCCAGTCTGCAAAACACCAAGAAATCTTGGTATACATTTTATTTTTACACTAGATCTTTTTACATTTTTGACACAAAATAATTGTTATAAGAAATAGTATCCTCTCACTAAACATCCAAAACATAATAACTGATTGAATATTTCAACATTTGTCAAATTTGCACTGACAGACTGCATTTAATAGATGTCTTCATTTAAATGCCTTTATAAAGGACTTGTTGATGGATGAATATTTTTATACAGTGGACTACTCTGGTGGCCTAAGTGGTTAGAGCATCCGCCTTGGATGTGGGAGGTTGCGGGTTTGAACCCAGGCTGAGTGATACCAGAGACTTATAAAAATGGTACTCAGCATTATGAGGTTAGTGTAAGAACTGGTTGGACTTTTGTTAGGATAATGTAACGCTATTGGGACATGATGCTACATGTCTGTTGCGTGATGCCCCAATACTAAAAATCACTATAAAGCTACATTAAAAATTGAAGTCATACACACATGTACACACTCGCGCATTCTCTTGCAACATGTTTTGTGCAGTTTTATTAATATTATAAAGTACTGATTTGGCTGAAACAGTTTATATCAGCTTTCTCAGATGAGTTACCACTGTCTTTAGATTCTCATTGACTTACTACATTTCTTTCACAGTAATTGTTTTGCAGTAGTTAATAAACCACATAAATATTTTTTAAAGTTTCTTATTATGTAATAAGAAAAGCCATAACTACGTTTTTGTTTCAGTTGTGCACCACTAAAATGTATGGTAGTGCTATACATGGAGTTAACAAGTGAAGTCATAATAATATAATGTTTTAAGCTTTTCAATACAGTGTTATTATGTCACCAGCAAACATCCTTAATTTAAAGCTAATTTTGGAGTCATTTTTATGTCTGGGCAACAAAACATTTGGATCTGGTGTTTTTTCTTATGTATATTAAAATTACATAGACGATCATGTAAAATGTTGATGATGTGAAGCAAGCCATTGATGCTGGAAAGATTGGGAATTTATCATATTCTTGTTTTAGGACTATGTATTTTATACTCCAGTCTTTTGATTCATCATTGTTACATATCAGAAATGTATTTTTATAATCTGTTGGCTTTTTGTATTAACATGTATTCGGTCTAAATTTGTATTTGTTGCTAATTGTTTATATTAATAGTTTTTGTATATTAATGGTATTTCTTACAGCTGCTTGAGCTGAGAAGCCATTAAACAGCCAATTAATGTCATTGTGTTGGATAATAATTTATTGTTTTTTTATTAGAATTATAAATACCTTGAAGTACAATAGAAGATGCTAGAAAACTGATGTAGAAGATAATTGCTTTTATCAAATGAATAATTGATATGTCAGCGAGTTAAATATTTCTGTTATTCATGGATTTTTTTTGTACTTTATACTCCAACATTTTGTCTATCATTATAGTAGCAGACTTGTTATTCTAGCTGATGTGATGATGTCAGCTGCTTAATGTTTATTTTCTTTTGCTGATTTGACTGAGCAAACTTACTTTACTATATTTTTTTATTTGACTAGGTAAACCTATCACTCTGTACTTATTTTGTTTTACAGTCATTTGTGTTTCTTTTCGTTCTCAGA
Source organism: Potamilus streckersoni (assembly GCA_016746295.1). Taxonomy (NCBI): domain Eukaryota; kingdom Metazoa; phylum Mollusca; class Bivalvia; order Unionida; family Unionidae; genus Potamilus; species Potamilus streckersoni. The sequence goes on along the minus strand of JAEAOA010002192.1, from coordinate 2,588,739 downwards.
TCTGTCAGATCTACATCTGAAAATGCCATATCACTTTTTTTCCTAATGTAAAATGACTCGTTTCATTCTTTATTTGAATGGAAGACTGGATACGAGTCAGTCAAAAGGGAGACAACTACTGATGACTACCGAAGTACTGTGTGTTTAGTTTGTGTGGTCTTGAGTACTAGTGGAAGAATGACTTGACAAATGCGTTCTGACCTTTGCTTTAATGTTTGACTGTTATTGCCTGACCTCTCCGGTAGCCTAATTGGTTGCGTCCGCCTCGGATGCTGGAGGTCGCAGGTTCAGACCCAGGTCGTGACTTACGAAAGACTTGAAAATGATGCTAGCAGCTGCCTTGCTTGGCGCTCATAGGTTAGTGCTAGGACTGATCGACCTGGTGTCAGGATAATGTGACTGGGTGGGACATCATGCTACATATATAATGCCTCAGTGCTAGACATCACTATAAACTGTCACACAGCAGACATGGTTACGATATCGCTGAAAAATTGTTAAAGTTACGTTAATCTCTCTCTCTCTCTCTCTCTCTCTCTCTCACACACACACACACACACACACACACACACACACACACACACACACACACACACACTGTTACTACCATTTTGTTTATTATCAACATAATGTTACCAATTCCCAAAAAGATGAAGTTGTATAACTCTTAATGTCTGTATAAGCTGAGTCTTTCATTTTCCTATCTTTTCTTTAAAGATTCTTTCCACTTTGAGAAATAGTGCCTTTTTCTTGTCAAACTGAACTCGAATCGGTTATTTATGTATGTCGGGTGTTTCGTACTCTGGCCATTTCTTGACTCTGATTTTTGTCCAGCAGTTTTAAAAGACTTTTTTAAAATCTCATTTCTCACATTCTTTAGTAATGTTTTAACTAGAACATATACTACAGTAACCATTACTTTATTATTTTTCAAATTACTGTTCTATTATCTTGAATAAAAGTGAACTTCCTTTAATCTTTTCTCCTGTATTTTATCATTTAAATCTGGTGTCAGACTAATGTGACTGGGTGGAACATGATACTACATATCTGCGTCACGATGCCCCAGTGCTAAACATCTCTGTAAACTGTCACACTGTAGACATCGTAGAGATACAAAAATCTAAATCACACACACTTGTGATTTTATACATTATTTTAGGATCCATTTTAGATTAGTATTATATTTTTCTAATTGTATTGTTTTTATTTCCTTTCTATAAATTTTAAATCTGACTTCATTTTCATTTTTAGCAATAACAATACATACTGATAAACGTTAGCAATGAATTTTCTATAAAATACAACTAATGGTAAGAGAAAAGACATTAACGTGTGTCGAAATACTGGGTAGGAATTATACCTGTTATGATTCGATCTCAACCCCCAGCAATGCAAAAGAAAGAGCTCTGTTCGAGTAATAACTAGCCATCAGTGACATGCTCCATTACTGACTCAATTACGCATAAACTAGGTAATCCAAAGTACGTGTATTAGAGTTCCATTGGCTGCAGTGTAATACAAACGAACATTTAAAAGTAATTTAATTTTTTATACAAATTGTGAAATTCAGACATAATTTGCCTGATGGATATTCAATTACAGTTTCACAACCACGTTTAAAAATCGTAGTATAGACAATCATCACATGGAAACAGTTGAGTTTATCACCAGAACGTAATTGACACGATGTTAGCGGCATGAAAATATACAGGGCACACTTTTAAGGAGTTTATTTCGTCTGTACCCAAAAAAAGTAAGATTCCTGTTTCGTATGAGGGGATATTATTTGTTATATTAAAAATTCATTTTATTCATATATTTAAGTGGCTCTGGAACCAAAATTTACGCTTCCGTTATTCCATTTGTAATGCTTCGTTGAGCGCAGAAAAGCAACTTTAATCAATTTAACGATGCTGTCCGATCTTTATTCTATAATGTGAATGAAAACAAAAAGGTGAAAATGTGAGGAAAATATTTTGTGCCCTTAAAAATTATAAATGTATTTTTGCCCAGTTAACTAGTTCACTCCACCCCAAAGAAAAGAAATACTAAAAAAAATATTATACTTGTTTCTTTTATCTGCTCTTTTATTGGAAAACAATTCTTTTTTATATTAAAATTTGGTTGTTTTCCCCCAAAAATGACGAAGTTCTTACTAGACGAGTATACCTACGTATGTTTAAGATTCCATGTAGATTTTTTTTGTCAAAACCATTAACGGGTCTTTGGAAGAACATGCATCATAACATTATAATGAAAGAAAGCAATGAGAATAAACATGTCATTAAAGCAAAAGTTACAAGATAACGGATGTAAACTAATTTATTTTACATTTGCAGATCTAATGCCGTTGATTTCGATAACATTTGATTTCAGACTAATGTTACACATTTGATTTCAGACTAATGTTACTTGACTTCAATATTTTTTTCTTCTACAAAGATCCTTCTATCCTGATTTTGGTGTATAGATTCAAAAAGATGTATAGATTAAAAAAGAATGATAGCATTGTCAACATGAAACTCCGTAAATAGCCGGAAGAGTTCCCTGTGAATAAGAGGTTTGCATGGAAGATATATTGCCAAGTGGAAAGGTGTGTAATCGAAGAAACGTCACTTTGTAAATGGATGATAATGGCTATAGCGTGGGCGAAAGAAAGAATGTGACGCTTGACTTTATATATATATATATATATATATATATATATATATATATATATATATATATATATATATATATATATATATATATATATATATATATATATGGCAAATAGTATCTAGATGAAAAATATAGGAGGCTCGTTTCATGAATCTGTACTGCCGCCACCGTATTGACCCCACCGTTTAAAAAGCCACGTTGTTGAACATAAGTTTACCGTATGAGATAATTACAATGAGATCTATTGGTATCTGTGTACAAAGACGTCCTCCTTTGTGCTTTAAGGCATATACCCTGTGTTCAAAAATACATCCTCCTTTGTGCTTAAGGAAATGGACGCCATGCGCGTAAAGACATACTCCTGTGTTTAAAGACCTGTACCCTATGTGCGTAAAGACATTCTCCCCTGTGTTTAAGGACATGTACGCTATGCGTGTAAAGATATACTTCTGTGTTTAAGGAAATGCAATGTATGTGCGTAAAGACATTCTCCCCTGTGTTTAAAGACATGTACGCTATGCGTGTAAAGATATACTTCTGTGTTTAAGGAAATGCAACGTATGTGTGTAAAAACATACTCCCCTGTGTTTAAAGACATGTACGCAATGCGTGTGAAGACATACTTCTATGTTTAAGGAAATGTGCGTAAGGTCATATACACTTTGTGTTTAAGGATATGTACCCATGTATATAAGGGCATACCAGTTCAAGGCCAATATGCTGGTACTTCGATTTCATTTTAACAGTTGTTTTTTTCTATTAAAATACATTGTCACTTTAAATCATATATGTTGTGTGTGGTGTATTTCACTCTCATTCTAAATATAATTCATATCGATGTAGATGTGTTTAGGCAAGGAGGTCTTTATTCATTTAACAATAGGGTCTCGTTTCCTGAAAAGAAATAAAAACAGTCTCACTGTTGAACGTGCAACGGACATTATAAAATTAAGACATCCAAATATGTCCCAAAAAATCAATTCACTTAGAAATCTGGTTTTGGTAAATCACAGTGTTTATCATACGGCAGTTGCTAAGTTTAGAGCTGTGAACCAACCAAATTTTTGACGGTCTGTTTGACTATCAGAAAGCCCAGATTAATGACGTCACAGCAAGGTTTGCTCATCTACCCACTGGAAGCGCGTGGTATCAAACTACCGGGAAATATTGTCTGGAGAACAAGTCTAGTTTTGGCCACGCGAGAATTTGAGAAGAGGTTGTTGATAGAAACGTCCCATGGAATTCAGATTAATGGCTTCCAATTTTGTAAACAGATCTGTCCCTCAAAGGGCAGACAGTCGCTCCGGTTTTGGAGGATACAACACACGGTTTGTATGTTTGAATATAGATGAAGGGATGATACGTGAAGTTGACTATTTTTCATCACTGTGTTTGTCTCAATCAAATGTTCCTGCCCTTTCCATGCCATGAGAAAATATATATTCTGAGAAACTATAAGCATCTAGAAAGAGTAGTGTGGTCATAAATTTGAGAAAGGAGTAGAGGGGAGTACGACCGTGTCAAAATTCTGGCGAGTCTCTGACACAGCGAGACACTATCAATATTTATTTAAATATTTAAGAACTGAGACCATTTTATCACCATGAAATAAAGTTATGTTTTCATTTATACAGAATATGTTGACTCAGACAAAACATTTGAAAAACGCGTGTGTGTGTGTGTGTGTTTTATTTTGATACATTAATAAATTAACGAAGTTGAAAAGTGTGGAAGTGATCAGATAAGCCGTATATACAACACGAAGTCAGAATTGGAAAATAAATTACGTGTAGCTGTAAGCACATGAACGCATGGTCGAAATAAATTACGATTTCAAAACTGGTATTTTATTGGTTTAATACATACATACATACATACATACATACATACATACATACATACATACATACATACATACATACATACATACATACATACATACATACATACATAGATAGTTAAAGCGTCCGCCTCGGATACGGGACTTCGCGAGTTCGAACCCCAGCCGAGTCATACCAAAAACATAAAATGGTACAGCTGCATCGCTTGGCGCTCAGCATTAAGAGGTTAATATCAGGACTGGTCGGCCTGGTGTCATGATAATGTGACTGGGTGTGACATGCTACAGGTCTGCAGCATGATGCCCCAGTGCTAGACATCACTATAAACTGCCACACAGCAGACATCGTAGTGATATTACTGACAATTGTAATGGCTACATTACAAAGGCAAACCACACAAAACACACAAACACACACACACATACACACAGATTAGCATATAAACGCGAACTATAAGCTTACCATTACTTCATGGCATTCAATGAAGCTATTTTCATAATTTCTGTGTCACGCTAATTTTTTATTTGACAGTAATTCGGTTTAAATCAAACGGTTTTAACAGTTTCCGAGTCATGCAAGATAGAGAGGAAGTATGAACCTTTTAAATATCTAAAATCTCTATACAAGTTACATTTTACAACATTTTCACCACCAAGGAATTCATGCCTGTCTTCAAACGTTACCTGGTAACACGGCGATAATCGGTGGGACTTGACGAGTATTACGCTGGCATAAACACTATTCTAATTGGTTGACCCAAAATGACGCATTATTGCATTTAGCGGGTTGCACCGGCAAATCAGTATCAACGATCACAGGAGAAAAAAAAAAGATGGGCGAAAGTAGGAAAATGGATTATCATCATTGAATTTGGTACTGGCATGTAAAGTCGAATATTTGAGGTGAACATGGATGGTAAACGTATGCTTTGAGCTAATTAGTGTCGAGTTTGAAATTTGCCAGATGAGAAGCATACTAGAGTTTTTATTTGCATATGAATTGAATGTGATATGTTAATAAGAAATGATACAAATCCATGCGACTTGTTTCAATCGAGCGTCATATCCAACTTTGAGGCAAAAGACAGACATGTCAGCACTGGAATTGAATGGTTGTTTCGGCGAAGTATCTATTCTATGAAGTATGTGTACAATGTGGTATTTGTACGATAAATTATCTGTGCAATAAAGTAATTGTACCATGAATTATCTGTATAATAAAGTATATGTAGGATGATTTATCTGTACGATTAATTATATGTATGATGAATTATCTGTTATATAAATCACCTGTACGTTGAGATATTTGTACGATGAATTATCTATACAATGAATTGTCTGTTCGATGAAATATTTGTACGATGAAAAAATATACAATGAAGTATCTGTTTAATGAAGTATACGAACGATGAATTTTCTGTACAATGAGTTATCTGTTAGATGTATTATCTGTACAGTGAATTATCTGTACAATGAAGTATATGTACGATGAAATATTTTATGAAGTATATATACGATGAGGAGAAAAACTATTTCAGCAGATTTAGTGGAGTTTCATTATGTTATGTCGCCTCACAATGATAGTCGTTCATTGTGCAAGTATAATATTTTCTATAAAACGGGTCGTACACTCTTTATGTCATTTTTGATTGCTGAAAAAGAACATCAGCGTGAAGATAAACAATTAATTCGTACCAATCTTCAGAGGTCACACAGCCACTTGAAGGAACAGCATATATAATTAAGTACCACTGCATAGCGGTCAGGCATCCACTATAAGTGAACAGTATACATACCACAATTTGTGTTTTCATCTCCATTAGTCGTAATGTTGTTACTTTGTGACGTTTTTATATTATGTTTTGCCCCCTTTTTAGATATTATTTAAAACATTTGCGTTGTTATTATTATTATCATTATTATTATTATTATTATTATTATTATTATTATTATTATTATTATTATTATTATTATTATTATTATTATTATTATTATTATTAGTAGTAGTAGTAGTAGTAGTAGTAGTAGTAGTAGTAGTAGAGTTGTTGTTATTGTTATTGGCCACTCTGGAATAAAGAAACAAGGGTATTATTTTAAGTATTTTTACACTTGTTGATATTTTTCTTGAGCTATTTCTTTTTGTTTTAAATATTCAAGTATCCCTTTCCACAACCGAGCAAATAACGTATTGAATGTATTGCTTAGATACAGCGACTTGAATAAGGTCTCAGGAGAAGTATTTGGAACCAGTCCAAAACGGGTGCTCACTCTCTATACATTAACATGATTGCGTTATAAAAAGTAATTATAGATTTTGATCAGGATGATTGTTGTATATATTTTGTTATTCTTTATGTTGTAACAGTGAACTATAAAGATTCATCGATTTTGTTTGACACATTACATCAATATACTTATATTTCAACCGTTTTTCATCAATATGTTTGTTTTCAGTTACATCGTACAGTAGGTAGTTATACTAGTATAATGAGGACGTTACTTGTACCATGGACGTACTTTTGTACTGTTTGGAAGGTACTTTAAATACATCATTAGAACAACAAATAAATTAAGCAATTGCTATGGTTCGCTATTGCAAATCACCTGCATTTGACTGCATGTTGCAAATTCCATGTTTTCACCCATCCACCTACCACAATAATCATGGGATAATAATGCAAATTGCGGAATATATGGGAATGCAACTTCCTGTTATCACTGCAAGTATGTTGTTTGATCAGGAAATGCGTGAAAATGCCATCGTAATTTAATGATTTTTAATGTTACTTTTGATTTCTGACACCCTCCCAGGGACTACAGAGAGAGAGAGAGAGAGAGAGAGAGAGAGAGAGAGAGAGAGAGAGAGAGAGAGAGAGAGAGAGAGAGCAAGCAAAGGATTACGTAAATAAAAAGTTTTGTACATTTCCACCCAGCGGTTTAAGACGATGAATGGTAACGGAAAGACACTAGGTCTAACAATATTTCTGACGCTTACAAAATAGCACTGTTATGATATATATATATATATATATATATATATATATATATATATATATATATATATATATATATATATATATATATATATATATATATATATATATATATATATATATATATATAATTGTATCAAATCTATTGTGGAAGAAGTGGCTTCGATGTTTCATTACTGATGTATACGTGTCAACAGCAGACAACGTGTATCTTGTGCTTTATTTATTCGCACCTTGTCAGGTTAGAGGTAAAGTACTTAGAAACAAAGCTTCATGGGAAATAAAACCAAGTGTAAACACACAACCACGATTCTTAATGATAGAAGCACCTCGTACGTTTTCCATGACCTTGTACTGGATCAGAATTCGGCAAAAACCAGAAAACGGTACATTGCTACCGGTTTTATTCCCAGGCTCTGGTACATTGCATGTATTTCTTTGCATACGGACAACTGAACAAATCCAGTATATCCTTGATGTACCCTACGTATCAGTAGCCTGCTCCCGTCTAATTTTTGCTAAGTGATGTTTTATAAAGTGGGTGATGAAGTCAGGGTACCAGACTCCAAATTTTTAATTCAATTCTAAATAATACTGCAGATGCTCATTAATTTTCTCGTTTAGCATGAGAAAGAAAATGAAATGTATGTAGTCCCATGTAATTATCTTCCACGCTAACCAAGCAACAGTCTGGTATTGATTTTGTAAAAGTTGTTTAATTTTTTGAGAACGTATTATTATTATTATTATTATTATTATTATTATTATTATTATTATTATTATTATTATTATTATTAAAAAATATTATTTGCTGTTGTTTTTTTTAATAAATTGAACACGATTTTATCCTTTAAATTAAAATCCCGATGAATAATCTTCAACGTATAAGACACAATCTAAACCTCAGAGAGAGAATGCGAAAACAAACTGCTATAAAATTACATCAAAATCCTCGAAAACGTTTCCCTCAACCAAACTTGAAATGTGGACTCTTTTAGTATGGCAAAGCATATTAATCAGTAGGAATGCAGATGAAACGAATAAAACTTGTGACAATTCGTTTTTTTATGTCCTTATATTTATGACACACAGGTGGTAATGCCAGATTTTCGAATGTTAGCAAAAAAGGAATTTAACAACTTTTTTTTTGTCTTTATAAATGATAGCAGTGATAAAATTGTACCTTTTGGGGGGGGGAGCATTAGAAAATTCTTAAAATGTCTATGTCAAATCACAAACATAAATCTAAATGAAGTAAAGATATATTGAGGTTAATAGAAAGGTCGCTTTAATTTTTAAATATTTTAAATTTTACAACGTATTGGACTTTACCAATTTGTCACAAAATAAGCTAAGACGAAAAAAAAAAAACGAATGATGGAGAACTTTCTTGTGATAGATGGAAAACGTGAAGCCGAGACTCTAGATAAAAAGCTTCATTTGATCTTAGTCTGAATTTAGTTGCCACCAAGAGCAGTTGTTCCATGTCAGAATTTAGTTGCCACCAAGAGCAGTTGCCCCACGCCAGCATTTAGTTGCCAGCAAGAGCAGTTGTCCCATGCCAGAATCTAGTTGCCACCTAGAGCAGTTGCCCCATGCCAGAATTTAGTTGCCAGCAAGAGCAGTTGCCCCATGCCAGAATCTAGTTGCCACCAAGAGCAGTTGCCCCATGCCAGAATTTAGTTGCCACTAAGAGCAGTTGCCCCATGCCAGAATTTAGTTGCCAGCAAGAGCAGTTGTCCCATGCCAGAATTTAGTTGCCAGCAAGAGCAATTGTCCCATGCCAGAATATAGTTGCCAACAATAGCAGTTGCTCCATGCCAAAATATAGTTGCCAGCAAGAGCAGTTGCCCCCAAAATTAAAGCCTGATTGATAATTTTTAAATGTCAGCTGGCCTTAGACGAAGGCCCGTTGGCTTTCAACTCGGTTCACAACTCTCCTACCTTGCATGATATAGATGAAAACGAAAGATCCATTGCTTGGCCAATCACAACTCATGCGAAAAGTAACTGCCAACACTTCTAGTCCAAACGATCGGTTTAGAATTATGGTCCTTAAAAATGAATCTCCATTACTGTTACATACTGAAGTCATTATAGCTCTTGAAGTTAGTCGCAGTTCTAGACAAACTATAATACCGCCACTCCAATTTCCGTTTTATCCGGGAATAAAGTAAATACTACTATATATATATATATATATATATATATATATATATATATATATATATATATATATATATATATATATATATATATATATATATATATATATATATATGATTTCTTAGAAGTCATTAAAGATTGAAAACAGCCTCTATCGGATGGCTATATATGTCAATATAATTTGAGTGACAACGGTGTATGTGTGATAAACTAAACGGTAGTTAAAGCGATTTATCTCTTAGACATTTGAATCAATACATTTTTTTCTAGTCAAGTATTTATATTTTAAAGGCCGTTTCAATATATGTCATTGCTCCTTTAAAAATTAAAGACATGACATGTTATTATGTGTTGCCATTTATAAAGTTTCCTTTAACGTTTTACAGCTTTTGTATTGGCTGATTTATTAGGTCATTTATTGCCGGTTGACCCCACCCCCTTTATCTTTGTCTTGTGCCTCATGTAGCAATCACTTTATCAGATCTTTGATTATCAGAAGACGACCGCAAATGCACGTGCTTCAAATTTTAAGCTGAAATTCATTAGTTATTAACGCCGTATCAATACGAATATTTGACGATCGTGGAAATCTAAGGTTTTGTTCCTCCATTAGTTTGTCGTGTTTCGTTTCATTAAAAACGAGCTAAGAAGTCATATTTAACCATTTTATGCCCCTTACATAAAAAAGCATCTTTACACCATGATTTGGCGATTGCCAGATCGGTATATAGGTCGTAACGTCTACCAGAATAATCAAATCATACGTGCCTTATTTTGTTCCATATGAAACCCGTCAAAATGTTTGTTATATTTTCGTAGACAAGCCAGGTCAGAGGGTTGTTATAAAAATTCGGTCGGTGATGAAGCTATGCACAGTAGTCTCTGACCTTGATATAATTTATTGACTTGGAAATGCGAAGATCAAGTTCTAGAAAAAATATCGGCGATACGTTATATAATTTTAAACATTTCCGAAAACTTGATTAACTATAGCAATATTTTCATGTAAAAATTATGAAAAAATATTGAATTTTGGATTTGGACTTTTTAATATACAAAAAATCTAAGTATGTGAATTTCTTTCAGCAATTATAATGACTACTACTATAACTACAAATCATATTACTACAGCTACTACTATTGTTGCACACCGATCCGCAGGTCTAGTGGTTCTAGCATCCGCCTCGATGCACGATGCCTCAGTGCTAGAGACATCACTAAAAACTGTCACTGTGCAGACATCGTAGCGATATGACTAAAAATTGTTAAAGCTACGTTAAAAATCCAAATCACACACACACACATATTCTGTTGCAACACACACACACACACACACACACACACACACTGTTGCTACTGTTGCAAGTAAATGGTTATGGTATTATGCTACTGTTCAGAGGTACCGTATAAAATACATATAGGAGTAATTTTTGAAACATGAGAGCCATTGTCCGACCGGGTTGGGTTGGCATGATGTATGTCAGATAGTGGGTTAGACTTTCCTAAACATTGAAATGCATGTGCTGCTTGCGTACAAATTTTCTCCGCTGAAAAATGCTTTTGGATGTTTATGCCGTATACCTTATGCATTTATCAAGTTACGATTGGTTAGGTGGCGCTCTACAGTTTCGTATTTAGCATAGGATTATAATTTTATAGAAATTGAATTTCCCTGGTTTTCCTCACTAGTTATACTGGCTATTTAAAAAAGACTTTGTATATCTTAGGTATTGTTCAAAGAACCTTTAATTCCCTTTGTTTTGTTGTATGATTGATGGGTGTAATATGGGTTAGAGAGTATACAGCGTGGACTTACTCCAGATGTGCACCTTTCAAAAATGTGCTAGCTCTACTTGCTCATTTTCATTTCTCGAACTTCAGAGATAAATTGTAAAAAAAGGAGCCGATAACTTTTTTTTACATTTTATGTATTTGATAATTCATTCATTGGACTTTTAGAAGCGAGTATTGTCTTGTTTGGCAAAATTCATTTTCCATATTTTAATAGCTGCCAAAAATAGTGTACTTTAGAAAAATTCAGGTTGATTTTTGGAGCACAAGGATGCAGTCATTTTAGTTAGCAGTGTCCTAAGATCATTTAAAATTTCCTAAAGTACAATATCCAAAGAAATTTCAGCCACATTACATGAAAGTAGCATATAGGTATGCCAACATTCTCTCCTCTGTGCATCTTTAAAATGCAAACAACTTCACCTTACATACATCACTCTCTCAAAAGTACAAAATAACTGATGAGCGCCACCTTAACTGCAAGGATAGTAAAGGATAGCATGTTTTTCGTCTCAACAGCAGAAATCCATACACGGATACTGGAATTATATATGTTCCAGCAGTCACTGCTGCCACACCCCACAATATATGATGTCTCATGACGTCATATAATGTTATATGATATATATTGTATTAGGTATTCTTTCTTGGGTACACATCGTCTTCGTAAAGGCACAATAACCCAACAAACAGCAAAATACAATATCTGTTAACTTACAGTGTGTGTGTGTATATATATATATATATATATATATATATATATATATATATATATATATATATATATATATACATACATACATACATACATACATACATACATACATACATACATACATACATATAATTTGCTGAAGCGACTTTAAAAATCCTGACTGTTTACGTAATTTTGACAAAGAAAATAACACTCGTAAACGTAGCTAAAGATGAAATGATAAATTAAAATATTTATGACATTCCAAAATGATAACCTAAAGAAATTATTTATAGCAAGGTTTTAACCGACACTCGTGATTTTCAGAACATTTAGTCTCGCGTGTATAATTGACGCCAGCGTTTTGTCGTCTGTTTACTAATATTGGAAAGATAGCCAAACAAGTATGAGGAAATGGGTCTCACGCAACACTGTAGCCTATCGCTGGATGGCTGTAAAATTCCGTATCATTTCAAGTCTTGTTCGCAGTTAAAAAAAAAGGTTTTGCGCATGATATTAGTTTTGAAACAAGTAGCCAAAAAGGTTGATAGAACCATAGCATTAGGAAAGTCGATTGTGTGTGTGTGTGTGTGTGTGTGTGTGTGTGTGTGTGTGTGTGATGGTGTGTGTGTGTGTGTGTGTGTGTTAAACAAACAGATGTAAATAACGTTTAGAAAATCGTGAAGCTAGAAACAACCTTGACCTTTGAGTGAGGGACTTGATTATAACGTACGACAAGTTATGAACTTATTTAAAGTTTTTTGAAAATAACCGATTTTATTAAACGCGTAAGTCTGGATAGGGAAATAGCCCATTAACTTACATTATTCTCTGTTGTGACATTAACTTTATATAAAATGCTAAAGTTTAAATAAAAAATTCTATTCTTTCCTGTAGCTTTGATCATGAGGCGAAGCTCGTGGCTATAGTATGTGTCAAAACGTCTAAACATCGTATACCATGAACTAAAGAAGAACTAAAATATATTCCATGGCTCAAACGATACACTCCGGACAGTGAAACAGTTCACATAATTACATGTTCCCTGGCCATGACTTGGAGACAGCGGCAACGTTATGGTACACAGTACACTGCCTAGTCACCATGCATGCTGGGATTGGGAGGCCTGAAAATATGTCATCCTGCTACAAGCTTATTGGTTGAACAAGGAACTATTAAAAGACAAATTCATAGAAGGGTTCATGAACACAAGACAATACACACTATTTAAGACAGACGTGTATAAAACAACCAAAAGAAACGGATTTCTATTTGTAAAACGCGTATTGTTAGTCACCACCCCGATCTCATTGCAAAAGGGCGGGGTGAACTTCAGCAAATTGTCTGATGTCAGTAAGCCAACATTTTGATTGGAACCGACTGGATTAAATCAAGACGTCCTGCACTTGCACTCGGGGCATAAAGACGAATGGATGTAGGTGCTTATACACACACACACAGACACACACACACACACACACACACACACACACATGAGGGGAGTAATAAATACATGTATCATCACATATTATATATAGGCAACAATGCTGTTTACAAGCGGAAAATGTCACAAAGATAAACGTTGAGAAAAACATTGGAGGTGGGATTGAAAACATTAAAAAGGCAACAAAAAGTGGCAAGAACAATTATATCTACTGTGAGTCTTAACTCACTATTCCTTTTGAAAAGACCAGACGTATAAACCAAAAAGCCATTTTATATACTGGATCCAAAGACCTGAGCCATCAACCAGAAAAGTCTGCTTATTTACTGGATCCAAACACAAGACCCATCAACCTGTGAAAGCCAGCTTTATTGGATCAAAAGCTGTTATCACACGTGTACCAGAAGTAGAATCTTTGTCTGGCCTGGGCAATCGTTGCCATCTTTTGGACTTTAAGTGCACATGACCCACTACGCAATGTTGATGACCTCCCACGTTATTGTTCCGGTAACCGTGAGAGAAATGGCAATATGGAAACATGTTTAAGCTTACGAGTATATTGCAACAATGACGGAATTATTTGGTCTGGTGCGTTTCTTTATTCTACGGCCATAAGTTTGATTATAACTCTAAAACCTGGCTTTAATATATTGAAATGAATCGAAAGCTTCATGAAATCCAATATATATATATATATATATATATATATATATATATATATATATATATATATATATATATATATATATATATATATATATATATATATATATATATATATATATATATATATATATATATATATATATATATATATATATATATATATATATATATATATATATATATATATAGAGAGAGAGAGAGAGAGAGAGAGAGAGAGAGAGAGAGAGAGAGAGAGAGAGAGAGAGAGAGAGAGAAAGAGAGAGAGAGAGAGAGAGAGAGAGAGAGAGAGAGAGAGAGTCTCCATCAATGTAGTTGCATGCCTGCTGTTCAAACAGTACTACCCTCAGATAGGGACAATTCAAGTTCCTCTTCATATTGACAGCTAAAGTCAGCCAGAAATTCACTCGTATTTATAGACTCAAGTATTGAACAATGCTAAGGTGAACCTTCAGAAAATATCTTTTTATAAAAGTACATGTAATTAATGAATTAATTGCTGAATGTCATTAAATTATGTTTCACTATCATTCCCTGATAAATATGCTAATCCACATTTGAAATCAAGCTTTCATTTTATTGTGATCGTCTAGACCATGATTCTATGGAATATCAATGCATTCAAATTCCTGATTATAGCTGTTATTTAGATAGCGGAATACGACGTTCATATCACATTAATTAAATTTATGATATTAGCTGTAATTTAGATAACGGAATCAGAAGTTTATTTCACATTAAATACAATTTGTAATAGGAAATTTTTATATTTTTCGTATTTTTCACTGTATCAAGAAATACATTTGACATTTTGCCGAAACGATGTTCCGGAATTGTGGGCAGTTTTGTACAAACAATGTATTCCGTCTCGGAGCGCTTGTTCTGTCTGCAGTTTTAGTCTGACATGTGTATGTTTAGGCGTCTGGAGTCGTTCGCGGCATTAACATAGTCATAAAAGTCTCATTTTTGTGATTCTTGCCAATCGTCGTGTGTAATATATCACAAAAATAATCATACTTAACAAACAACTGTACATGTTTCTTGCAAAAACGAGACAATCCTGTAAATGCCAAAGAAGTGAGGGAGTTTACTTATTTTACAAACTACACTATTATCAGGATTTTTTCTTTTCTTGTATCCGGAAAGGTGTGTCAATTCATTGGCGGTAGATATTTTTGAAGACATTACAATACAATAATCTTTAACGTTTAAGCTGTCGGCCTCGGTTGCTTTGATCTAATCAGATGAAAAGGTTGGTTTTGACATGAAAATATAGCAAAAACACCTTTCACAAGGGTCCGGGTTTTTTTTTTGTTGTTCTTTTTACTCCTATAAAGTTTTAAAGTGAACACATAAAAGTATCTGTTCAGCTTGTGATGTAAGGGTGTATTCGTGCACATGCAATGACTTAATCATTGGAGTGCCAAACATACATTAAAAGCAATCTTCTATTTTTTTTCTAGGTTACATCATTTAGTGACGTGGTGGCAGATGTAATGGGTCACGTGCCTCAGTAGAGCCACTTACATTTTGGCGCCTCTATAAATAAAAAACGCAATTGCGACCATATCTTATCATTTGAAGCACATTTCGATGAATATTTGTAGAATTTGGACATTAAAACTGAAACCAAATTTTAACAACAGAAGAAATTCTTGGAGACAACCTACATTTTTTTCGAATGACTCCAAACGTTGTTTTAAATTCCTTAAGCTGTGATTCATCGAGAACAAGTAAGGTATGATGCAGTCAAGAAAAAAGACCGGACTATGAATGTATGCATGCTCGATATATATTTTTTACACTAACTATAACAAGTTTTCTTATTGTAACTATAACCGTTTGCCGGTATGACGTTAAAACTATGAAAACTGTAAGGCACGTAACTAATAAATCCAGTATCTATTGAGATTAACATCTGACTTGGTCTTCCATTATACCCAAGAACTATCGTTAATAATTATACTGAGATTTTGTTTTCGTAATCTCAGCTTCTCATATTTTGTTTTACTAATCAGCAGGAATGCAAGTTGAAAGCAGGGAAACAACCGTTAGTTGTTTGCGATTGTGGTGATAGGGTGGTAACAACTATTTCTTATTCGTTGTAAATGGCTAGTCTATGTAGTCTGTCGTCATATTTACCTGGAAACGTGCAGTTTCCTGGTCTCATACAACAATTGCTCCCCTCGAGGTTACCCGAAGTCAGGAAGATCTTCCGGAAAAATAGTACCAAGTTCATAGGTGTGTTTCACCGCTGGTTTGTCTTAAAATGTTACAGGTCATGTTTACAAAACTGTGTTCATTGTTAAAAGTTCCTCCTATGCAATAAAGAAAATGCGATGTAACATGTCACCTGATTGTATGTCAGTCAAGCACTTTTTGTTACTTTTCTTTAATCAATCTGTTTACCGTATTAATACACAAAAATAAACCGATCGACCCATGATAAAACATTAACAAATTCATGCACCAAGGTGCAATGGCTGCTCGAGGGAGGATGGAAGGGACAAATTTCTCCAGGCGCCATTGGGATCAGGTTGCTTTTGCGGCTGAAATTTTCATAGTATTTACCTTCGACGAAGTGTAACGGGAAGAAGTCTTCACAAAATGTTTATTAAGTTGGGAGGGAGGTTAACAACTGACATCAAAGTGCTCTCTATAACAATGTTGGGGCACAACTAACGAACATTATGCCCGGGCATATCGAACCCTCGCGCCGCCTCTGTTAAGATGAGCTAATATGTACAGAAAGTTACAAAAGTCGTCTTTGACGACTGAAGTGAAGAAGTAAATCTGAAAATGGCCAGGACAAAGCAGATTTGAAGAAGGATATTACTCTGTCGAATGGAAAATTCAGAATCATGAATTTAAAACATTAACTATTACTGACAAAAGACAATATTTAACTAATACAGTGAAAAATGAACGAGTATTTCATCTCGCAAAAGTCATCTGCACGAAATAAAATGGCAATATACAAAGCCAACAAGGTGATTTCACGGAGATTGGAAAAAATTAAGATAAGAAGAATAGAGAGAAATAAAGGATCCTTTATTTGGAATGCTTTTACCAAGAAGGGACTCAATTTCTAGATATGACAAGAATGCCAAGAAATCAAGTATCAGGAACAGCAGACGTCATGGTTTCAATGAAGGTTCTAGACCTAAAATTTGTAACAAAATCATACTCTATAAATCGAGATGGTTACAAAGGTTATATACTGAGACCAAGAGATAAGCGGCCAATACTACCATATGGAGAGACGAAGATTAAAGGACTGACGGTAAACGCAAAGGAACCTACCCCAATCTTGAAGAAAATAAAAAATAGACTGGAGAACTATACTTGAGTGACATCGCATTAGGGATACCCTTACAAGTAACGAAAGAGAGATCTGAAGAAAAGTTCAATATCCAAGTCATATCCTCTAGATTGGATACCATTCCCTCGACGTCAATTTATAATGGGAATATGATTTTTGAAATAGAATAAAAAGCAAACTAAGAGAAGGGAAAGCATCCGTCTACTTATTTACTTTTCTAAGAAAACGTGGCATAAAGGCTGTATTTATCATAGGAAATGCAACAGATGTTGACTAACGTGACATTCCCCACATAAGAGTCCAGGAAACCTGGAAGCGAGTACGCAAGCGGAATAGCAATAGCAGCAACATCATCAACAACACAACAGTCACTAGATATAACAGACTCAAGAAATGAAATAGAACTAACAAAACAGCAACCAAGCCCCAAGACATAGCAGAAAGATAAAACAAATACAGAAAATCAACAAATACAAAAACTACAAAAGAAAACATTCATAGAACAACAGCAACAACAACTACAACAGCCAAAACAACAAGTACAAGAGTAGAATCCAAAACTTCTGCAGTCAAGCGTGGTAGAACAACAGCGACAACAACTACAACATTCCAAACAAAAGCAAAATCTACAAATATAACAGGGATTCCGCCAGAATAAACAACAGAATATCCAAGCAAAAAATCCAAAACAACAACAGTCAAACGTATAGGCAACCCAAATGGTAGAGTCAAACAAAGAACAAGAGACAACACTTATAAGCGAAGCTGAAGCATCGGGTACAAAAAACATCACAGCAACAAAAGCATGAAATTAACAAACAGGTAGAAATGGTATTAATTTTGGCAACATTAGGTTTCCAAACAGCAGAAACAACAAAAAAGACCGAAACAGAGAGAGAGAGAGAGAGAGAGAGAGAGAGAGAGAGAGAGAGAGAGAGAGAGAGAGAGAGAGAGAGAGAGAGAGAGAGAGAGAGAGAGAGAGAGAGAGAGAGGAAAAAGTTAGGAAAGAAAGGGATTAACTCCTTCATGAAGACAAAACCCATGACAAAGCATGGCTTATGGAACAAGCACAACAAGCGGAGGATTGCTTCCTTCAAGAAGATTTTTTAAAACAATTAAAAATTTAAACAATTTGAAAAAAAACAACACACAAACAGCCCCACAAACATAACATACATATAATAATACATACTAGAGAACTATTATACATTATATTATACATATAATAATACATACTAGAGAACTCTACAATATAAAACGCTTTAGACACACTTTATCATAATAGAACAAATATACAACATAACACAATCTTTAGATGTTTGGTCTGAAAAGATCAACCAGGGAGAGTAACCTCCAAAACAAAAGAAAGTTGCAAAGGTCTATCAGTTAAAATAACAAATGTACAAAATTGAATGACTATATATAACAAAGAAGGAGAACAAAAATAGCCTGAGATCTGCACGAAAATTAGGATGAACAGATTCTGCTAATATTTTGCTATAAATCTTTGACAAATGTATTAATTTTCCTATTTACGCATGGTCATTACTAGATTAAAAAATATAATGCTTAGCGCATCTCTCGTATGTATAGATACGTTATTTATTTATTTATTGAACGAAAGGAAGTCTTCATATCGGCGTCAGAACCGTGGCGACTGGCTCAGATATAGCCGTCTCGAGTGTGTGCATGTTTGTGTGTGTGAGTGTGTGTGTGTGTGTTTGTCTAAGCTTGTTTCTGTGTATGTGTCTGTGCATTTGCGTAGTTTGCGTTATGCAATAATTACAAGTGTACCGAGATGGACTTTTTCCATGCTCGGGAATATAAAAAAATACCGATGAGCTCTCCAGCATGTCGTAAGAAACCATTATAGGATGCGAGAGCTTGAGTTGATTAGTGGTTTCCAGAGTAGCGACAAAATGCCCCACACCACCCCATTAAAAAGATACATAGCAGCTGCAAAACAACAGAACGTTTTTGTCTGATTCATTGATTACAATGTGATCTATAGCATCTCCGTATGCCACATTGAAAAAGAAAACAAAAACATCGATAGTTACTACGTTGAACGTCATTCAGATTCTGAAGTCTATTACGAAATACGTTTGAATTCTAATACGTTAAGTCTCGCTTAATACTGCACTTTTATTGTTGTTTTTGTTGTTGTTGTTTTATAGAAGTGTTGGGTAACTGTCATAACCAAATGTGAGTATATTTTAATCTGATTAAAATATTTAGCTTCCTAAGAACCGATGACGGGACATTTATGTATACTTCTTGGGAGAAAAGTACGTCAATTTGATTTAAGCCAATGCGCTTATTTTCAGGCCTTTTTTGGAAAAGAGGATGTTCTGAATTTGTCGCCTTGCTACTGTAGAATAATAGTATTGTCTATAATGAAGGTCATGGTGACCACACCTATGGATTTGCACGTAAACGGTAAATTTGACAAACAGGTCATGAATTTGTGGCACATTCAGAAATGTTGCGGATTTTTCTTATCTTTATGGAACTTTTTTTGCGAGCTTTTTGCAGTTGTCGTTCTATACATGAAGTACATTGTATAAATTCAAATAACTTAATTTAATATTTTACAGTGATGATAGCATGGTGGTTTTTTGTGTGTTCAATAACTGATTGCTTGCAGATCATTCCTACATGTGTGCTGAAGCGCGAAGACCACGTGGATATACAAATTAGCAAGAGAGCCAACGGTTTGCAAATTTCTTATGTCAAGGATGCAAGTTTTTACATTCAACACCGATACATAACGACAGACTATTTTTTTTCTCGCGTTCCTGATCGAAACTTGAGTGTGGATGTGACAGGGGGATATTAGGAATATTGTTTCAACTTTTAAACAGCGAAACTATCCACTTCTCCAAACTTTTATTTTGCCAAACATAATTCAGTAAAAGTTTTAAATGATGTCTGAAAACATATCATTGTTCAAGGAATTGTGGCAAAGACCGTCGAGATAAGGACAATACGCAACTCCCGAAGTGCCTGCTGAAGATAGCTTGCACAGTGATATAAATGCGATATGGTGCAACATAGACAACCGATATAGCTTGTGCAATAATAAAACCGAACAATTAAAAGAAAGTGTGATCAGATTAAACGAGACAAAAATAATGGTATATTTCTCAGTTCTGATGCGATTTGGAATGATATTCCCTGTTATAAATAATACAATATTGATAAGATAAGTTTAAATTAGGAAATAAAAGCAGAATAAAACAACATTGGCTTTGTTCGACTCGATACCTGACTATATGGTACTTGCACTTGTAACTAAGCCACTTACTGCTAAATATGTTTAAAATGCACATAATCTTTGAGATTTGCGTTTATAGTTTTGAAGAGGGATAGTTGGTCTTGTTATAAACAGTTTACAATAATTTCTCTCCTAAAAACTAAACGTGCTATGCTCTCTCATATGACGCAAAAATTTGTATTAATTATTTTGTATCCAAAAGAAAATCTTTATTTTCTGAAAGTACCTTGCTCTCAAACATAAGATAAGAATATTCTATTTTATGCGCTAATGTGAAATATGGAACTCCAACCAAATGGATCAGAATGTGTGAGAGAGATAAAACTCCCACCAAATGGATCAGAATGTGTGGGAAATAAAACTCCCACCAAATGGATCAGAATATGTGGGGCAGGAAACTTCCACCTAGCGGATCAGAACGTATGGGATAGGTAACTCCCACCAAATCAATCAGAATGAGTGGGATATGCCTTTACGCTTATCTATTGCATTTAGTTTTGTTCATTGCATAACGTGAATTAAAAAAAAATGAGACTTGACCCAACAAAATGTATGTATCGATCTATTGATGTGTTATCTTCCTCTGCAAAATTTATCTTGATTTATAAGCACTTTCAGCACATAATATAGTCGACAGGACTTCATAATATCAGCAAAAACACCCATTCGTTTCTTCCGGAAAACACCATCCTTTATTTCATATACCTGTTCTATCCTTTATCAGTGTACCATTCGTGATATGCGATGACGTTTACATCAGAAACATCAGGAAATTCACATCACATTACTTTTACAACTGAATGCGCGGAATGTGTTCTATACCCAGGGCAGAGGATGGAAATGGCTCTTCAGTCATTGCATTGTCCTTTCGAAAATTTTCATCACTGCGGCAAAAATACAATCCTACCGAGCCGAACTAAATTACCACTTTTGAGGCAATCTACAGAGCCCAATAAAATAACCACTACAATATTTTCGTTCAAAAACAAACGCAACACAGACTGTGAATATATTAGAACGGATCTTTTAAATAGTTTGGGATTTTACCCACGTTTAAGGGTCACGGTTAAAATCAAGTGAACAATGGTAAACACCAATACAAAGGACAAGAAGAGGTACAAAAAAGCTAAAGCGGGGTACGAATTTTTGCGTGACGTTTCAGAAAGGAAAAAAATATACATACATGTATAAGCTAAGAATAAATGTATGAATTAATCATTGCAAATACTTAATTAAAGTATGTGATATTGTCACGTGGTGTCATTGGCTTATTATTCATCCAGACACTTTGATACACGAGGCGCATAAAATGGTTTCAAAACCAAGTGGAATTAAAAGTAACTACTTTATAACCCAAAACGATTAACTAGATAAAGCAAAAGCATAAAAAGTCATATCTTTCGTGAATCATTTTGAAACATGGTGCAATCGATTAAACAAGTGGGAGAGGCATACAACCCATTTCAATTTATATTTTGATGTTGGGGAAGGGGTTCTACTCGGGAAATTTTCAGGGAAAATTGGTTCTAGAATGTTTCACTCAGTCTTAGGGGAAGGGTTTCTTGTCTGGAATCATCTTTCTAAATAAAGGTGGGGAGAATATTAATCTTTATATATATATATATATATATATATATATATATATATATATATATATATATATATATATATATATATAGAGAGAGAGAGAGAGAGAGAGAGAGAGAGAGAGAGAGAGAGAGAGAGAGAGAGAGAGAGAGAGATTCGTATCGGCTTCTAATAAAATCATAAGATTCACAGCTTAATAATACAAAACTGATATTCATCATCAATGACATGACATTACTCAATTAGCACCACGTATGCCAGTTTTAATTCTCAATTGCTGTGACGAGTCTCTCAGCCTACTAAAAATAGATCTAGATGAGTCTCTTAGTCTGATAAAAATATATCTAGACGAGTCACTCAGTCTGATAAAAATATGTCTAGACGAGTTACTCGGTCGGATAAAAATAAATGTGGACGAGTAACTCAGTCTGATCAAAGTAGAACTAGACGAGTCGTTCAGTCTGATAAAAATAGATCTAGACGAGTCACTCAGTCTGACAAAAAGACAGATCAATCTTGCAACTTTAAAATATATTTTTTTTAAAAAAAAGCTTTAAATGAAATATGCTAATTTTCCATTGTTTGTTAGATAACAGTACTTAGAGAAGCAAACAATGAAGTATTCCATTTCATATTTTGTGCTCGAACACTGCAAGTAAGCTTTATTGTTTTAAAAATAGCGTCAATTTTAACAGTGTTGGGAAACATCCAAACCTTGGCAAAATCACTTTGACCAGGAGCTAATTCTGACGAACTTAGATGAACTTTCTCTCAGATTATCACCTATACAGCTGTACATACAAACTAGAGCGCGCAAGCACACCTCAACGCCTTTCCTCAATTGTCTTTTTTTTTTCTCAGCACATGTATTTATACATCTATTTATAAACATAAGAGTAAGCTATTTAATTACCTGTATGTCTGCTTGACATTTCGAGGGTATTTTTACCTTTATTTAGACCTTTTTACTTCCTTTACGACATTTTGACATATACGCACTGTTGAAAATAAGTCTTCTTCTAAAAAATCTAAAGAAAGAAACCTATCAATTTTGCCACGTGAAAAAAAATAAAGTACATTTTATTGCAACTGGAGTTTTGTTTTTCACGTGGAGATTCTTCAATAAACAGACTTATTTGCTTATTATAAAGGGATTCTCTATTTATAACGTACGAGTGCAAAATTACGGCAGTAAATCAGAAACGACTAAAGACGTTGACATGTCATAATGCACCCTCACTCGTTTCTTCCGCGTAATTCCTGAGTGCCTTTCCTGATTGCAAGCTGCACTCATGTTCATTATAGCTCTGTACGTCTTTACCATAAATGGCCTACGATTAAATTGCATAATTTCTTATTTTAAAGCCAAAGCACACGGTTGCAGGAAATGTCGACATTCTTTAGGTTTAGAAAAAAATTGTCCTCATCAACCCTTTTCGTTTAGTCTTTTAGAAAAGTGCCAGTGATATGACTTGTTCAGAACGACAACATCCAGCTTCTGAACAAGTTGCCATTTTATTAAAGTGTCAACATTCGATGCTAATCAATGAACTGCATGCAACTTTTGAAATTTTTATTCAAAAAAACTAAGTAAGCAAGCCAAGTGTAAGAATTAAATCGTACGTTATAAATGAAACAGTAAAAAAGTACCCCTTTCAAATGAAGAGTGAATCTACATTGGATTGCACGAGAGAACATTATCATTAAAAGGTACAAAAAGGTACAAGTCAAAGCTCTGTTCATTTGCATATCGTGTGTTGCTTTGTGATTGTAGACTATGTCTAAATGAACGGATCGCATTCAGCAATGTTAAACAATTAAATGATGTACACTACTGAAAATGAAGGATTCAAACACTGCAAAGATATATACTTCTAGTGAACACTACAACGAGGTATACTTCTAATGAAAATTATAACGAGGTATACTTCTAATGAACACTACGAGGTATACTTTTAATGAACACTTAAATGAGGTACACTACTGAAAATGAAAAACTTGAACACTACAAGGTGTACTTCCACAAAGACCGTTGATCAAAGTAAATAAGATCCTTCTATAACCATAATGATCAACGCTGACGGTGTCAAATATATGACATGAATTTAACACATTATACTTCCCCAACCTAGCGAATATCCTTTTATGATCAGTGCTATTGTTATTTCTAATGTAGGCGGTACTTACTAATTTTTGTATGAAACTTTAAATTGCTTGAAGAGTTTGCGCGTGACTTGCACGAGATGCAATACAAATACTTTTAAGTACCAGTCACTATTACGGCTAATAAGCAATGCGCGACTCCCATAAAACATAAATATAAGCAATAATGAAGGACCAATCAGAACAGACCTTCCGGGCAACCATTAGAAGACCTTGCTTTGTACAACAAACACAATGTATCTAATGAAAATCTCTCGTTCTAGACAGCGAGATGTTAATGAAGCAAACATTCCCCCAGGCAGCGATTTCATTGCCGCCACATTTCAGAAACAAGAAACGAAGATTGAAATGAGCACAATACTAATGTTTCCAATTCTCCGCAACGTCTTGTGTTCGGGGAGATCTGTCTCTTTAAATTCTCGTCATTGGCTAGAAGAGTTATAGATATGCAGGCAGAGGCTTTCATGGGTGGTAACGGCTTCATACAAAACAGAAATGGATCTGACCACTTCCTACACTTGCAAGTTCAACGGTCGTTAATCCTGCACCTTTCTAGTTTGGGTTGGCGAACTCAGCCTCGACAAATTTGTCTAATTTAGAAGCCGTTTTAGTTGGCGTGTTCAACATAACGGTAACTGTTCATTAATTGAAGCAATAAGTAACAATGAACATGGACATATTTCTGACTCGTACATCATTTTACATTAAGATGCCATTCGTTATTCTGATGTTTCAGGATTCTCTCTAATGATGTGTCACTATTCTGGATTCTTAAGATATATTCTGTTCGAGTTTTGTCTTCATCTTGAATTCTTTTCTTAAGACACATACATACATACATACATACATACATACATACATACATACATACATACATACATACATACATACATACATACATACATACATACATACATACATACACACACACACACACACACACACACACACACACACACACATACATACATACATACATACATACATACATACATACATACATACATACATACATACATACATACATACATACATACATACATACATGTGTGTGTGCATTTCCAATAATAATAATATTGATAATGATGATGATAATAATATAATAATAATAATAACAACAACAACAACGACAACAACAACAACAACAACAATAATAATAATAATAATAATAATAATAATAATAATAATAATAATAACAATAACAATAACAAGCTTTTTTTAACGAGCACTTTATAGTTGATGGTAACTAACATATATAAACAATATTTCTAGCTGTTCCGGATATTCGAGATATCGCTTTGTTTTTGTGCTTTTTGGGAGACTGTTTAGTGGTCAAGGAAGAAATACATATGAGCAAGTGTTACAACACACGGTGCAGCAAGTCTGAGAAGCTTTTTTGCTGACGAGAAAATAAACAACAATCACAGGCACGAGAAATGGAAATTAAATGCCAAATAATATTTTCTTAACTACTTCTAATATATTTGTGTTTAACAAAAATCAAACAATCATGCGGACATATGTCAAATAAAATAAACACACAGACACAGACACACACACACACATACATATATATATATATATATATATATATATATATATATATATATATATATATATATATATATATATATATATATATATATATATATCTCTGAAACACTCATGCACTTGGACAAGTGCGCATTAAGCCTGGATTTTATGTTGATATCCTGCACTGAGAGATCATTATTTGTTTCTTCTTTTCAGTCTTTCAGTCCGTTTTGTTTGACTTCGATTAAATACGAATTAAAGGAATATTTTTTTCATATAACGATAAGAGCTCTTGTTGTAGTAGCGGTATTTTATGTCCCACTGGAAGAACTGAACTCTTTGAATTCTGCTCATTTTACTGGACAAAAATGATGTTGCAGCTTATAGAACATTTTTATATAAGTAATTTACTCCATTGTAAAATTATGTAAGAGGTTTTCAAGTTTAATTCCCAAACCACATTCCTCCCGCAAGCTCCTGACTTCTACTGACAGATAGGTAAACAAACGCGGCACACATAACTTAAAAACTGGCGTTACAAATAAAGTTTACCTTCAGGTAGATTTAACAGTAGGTAAGTGTGAACTACTATCTTGAGTAATTAGAGTTGTGTCACAGTCCGACATAGACATAATACACTCTTAATCTTCAATAGCTTTGGGCAAGATTGTCTGACTTTTGGTAACACCCCTACTACAGATAAGTTATTGAATGACACGCGTGAATAAGCTTGTCTTTTCAAATCTTTCGCCATCAATCTTGTTCGATCTATCAAAAAATCTCAAATAGTCTGTTATTTTGCGGGCTTTCGAACTCGATCGCGTACCAACATATTTCTTTAGCATACCATAAGCTCAGTGATTAATCACAACATTTCTGAACGAATGAAAGTATCGCAAAGTTTTCTGTGCAAAACTATCGCATTTCTCTTTCTCTACTATCATTTGGATTACTTTGCCTGTTTGGACAATTTTTGAGGTGTCAAAGTTACCAGGAATTCGGTGCTTACCTTTGAAATATTAAATCAAGGATTGTAAGTGATGGGTGACCGAACTCAGTGATGACGTCACTCGTGACTGTGTATCTGCCTCAAATCAATGTCAATCCCAGCAGTAATTAAAAGCGAATCGTAGGTGAGCGCTTGGGCAAGGGAATCAGTCCATATACTGTGCAACCATCGTTTAGCTAAGGATTGGCTTAGCAAACGGCACGTTTTTCTTTCAAAATGTGTAGGACGTAATAGCATTATTGTACCAAAATTTCCTCTTCTTCGATTTTTTTTTTGGGGATTAATGAATCATGAGCCAGGGAAAATTTGTTGAATGTGGTTAGAGAATTCAAAGCTACATCATGCGACTTTGTGAAAAGAAATTTATGAATGGAATACGGACCAAGGATTTAGTAATTCAGCAACATGCGAGTAAATAAAAGAACGATCTGGATCATACTTTTCATTCAACTGTTGAAACTACACGTGATAATGTGTTATTTTGGGTAAGTTATACTATTTTTTTTATTATAAAAATATTATACTTATCAATTTTACCAGCTTGGAAGTCTGTCAAAAGCTTACTTATAATATCTTGGTTAATATTAATTAAATAAATTCTTCTTTGCAGCTGATACTTGTTAGCAGTGGAATAACATACGTTTTTCACTGATATCGGCTCGAAATGTTTTGATAAACTTTATCGTATAATCAAATAAATACATATGTATTCCTATCGCACAGTGCTGCGTGGAAACGGTTTAGTTCAACATAGCTCACTAGAGTTTGCCTAAATCTTTTTTCTTCTTGTCTTCTAAATTGATTTCTATGAACCAAAATTAAGTATTGATTTCCTTAATGGATAAGACACAAAATAATTGATTATAACAATAAAATATTAGAGAATTATCTTATCTGAAACATTCAAGCTTTAATATTGAAGTAGTGTTTCTTTCGACTGAAATCTAAATGTATTTTTTATTTTTATAAAAGAGATAATTGTGAAGATGTGAAATGTTCTGTATAACATCTCTCTCTCTCTCTCTCTCTCTCTCTCTCTCTCTCTCTCTCTCTCTCTCTCTCTCTCTCTCTCTCTCTCTCTCTCTCTCTCTCTCTCTCTCTCTCTCTCTCTCTCCATTACTAAATATATACTACTTTCAAGATTTTAGGTTAAACTCTAATATTCAAGATTAATAAAGTAAACATTGATGTGAAATGATTTTAATTTGATTATTCAGAAGCCATATTACTTTAATGTGTCTTGATGTTTTATTTAAAACGAACACCCACTAGGTCTACACTAGGGTACTGTCAGTTTTTAAAGTATTGGTTCAGACAAATTTCTTTGTTATATTCTCTAACGATAAAAACTTTATAGCCCTCCCCAATTTAATTATAATATCTAATTCTAAAACAGATATACCGTACAATATTAGTTCTATAAAAGATGTATTCACTAATATATATAATACTTCTAAGCAATTAATATACTTCATTCTTTTATATCAAAAGATAATAATAATAATAATAATAATAATAATAATAATAATAATAATAATAATAATAATAATAATAATAATAATAGTAATAATAATAATAATAATAATAATAATAATAATAATAATAATAATAATAATAATAATAATAATAATAATAATAATAATGGTAAGTAATATGCAAGGGCGTCTTTCAGTACTTCCAATATACCAACTCTCATTACAGATTTGTTAGAAAAACAACAAAAGCATAAACCTATTTTCATCAATCTAGTATAGTTTACTTCCGACGATGTAAAAGCGTTTATCTCAGAGGTCAAGGCAAATTGATTTTATTTTACTAACTTGAGGTCCATACTTTATATTGCCTACTCCAAACGGCCATTTAGTGGTCAAGATTTTCTTCAAATATAAACGATTCTCTGTAAAGTTAACATATAGGATGGAAGTTCAAGTCCTTATATTACATAACTGATATTTGAATATTGAGTTCGTATACGAGATAGCTGCGGTGTGGAATCTTCCACATTATACATATCACAAATAGGCGGTGGCATTGTCACGTTAAAGTATGAAACACACTTGACCCATGCGGCCAGCGTGTACATTTTGTTCGTTGAATGGGTGGTATATAGAAAGGATGGAGAGGACGTGCCGTTAAATCCGTCCATCCATCGTCGCACACATACACAGATATGCATGAATGCATGCATACATACATACATACATACATACATACATACATGCATGCATGCATGCATGCATGCATGCATGCATGCATACATACATACATACATACATACATACATACATACATACATACATACATACATACATACATACATACATACATACATACATACATACATACATACATACATACATACATACATACATACATACATACATACATACATACATACATACATATATATATACATACATACATACATACATACATACATACATACATACATAGTTATTAAACTATTTTTCGAATTCTAGCATTGATAAATTAATTTTCAAAGTTTCTTTGGGATCTAAAAATATTGCGATCAGGAGGGAAAAATTTAGGACAAATGTGGGTACAGCAATCGATGCGATGATAAATTTCGGACAAAAGCAGTTACAGTGATAGATACTATGAAAATTTTCGGACACACTCGTTTAAAATGATAGATACAGATATAAATTGCAATACTGATTTCTTTTAAATGCAGATTTAACTCCTAAACTACGAATAATAATGGCGATATTTTCTATAATCTATGTCGTTATCATGCTATGCAGAGACCTGTGAGAATATGAAAAGTGAGAACTTTTATGTATGGTCCCATATTATGGGACTTCCAATCTTCCCGCTGGAACATAATTACATACATAACACAGCGGCAACAACAATGTGAAGTTAATGTACAGTGACGTATGTACAAGTATATTTATCTATTTACTTCAAAGGAAGGGAACAAGCAAGTGTGTGTAGTAGCAGCCAAAGCATATACATAAGAGTTTAGCAATTACCGTAGATGTGCCTAAAACAGGTAATACACATGTTTAATGCCTTTACTGAGACCGGGCTTTGCTTCAAAGTCAAATTCAGTTTTCAACTGAAAAAAGAACCTAAAATAAAATATGCGTGTGTGGAGATATTACTTTAAGCACGGCTGTGCTAAGGATTAATTTGTAAATTTACTTGACTGATTTCCTTATTTTCGTACTAATACGGCATGTCTGCCTGTATTTATCTGTAGTTTATATTTCTATCTTGCCTTCTAGTTTGCTCTAATTGAATTTTTTACCCCGTAATAGTAGATTGTAGATTGTAATGAAGACAAAAGTACTTTTGCAACATATACATATGTACTGGTGGTGGTGGTAGTGGAGGTGGAGAGAGATCGAGATAAAAAGTAAACGTAAGCATAAAAGATTTATTCACTTGAATATTTCGATGAATGAACACAAAATTGCATTACAGCTGTAATACTCTGTAACGGGAAATACAACCGACCATTCATTTGTAAGAGCAAAAGCAACAAGAGAGCTGACGAAGTTTTCAAATTACTTATTAGCAAACTAAAGTAAATATACCTATACTCTTTGAGTTTGTTTCCTTACTTACTATTATGCATTGGATGTGAATATTCCAATGGAGCAAGTTTATATACATTTTTCAATTGTTGTCTTGTAGGAGCATGTCTTTTGTCAAGTGACAAAATTCAGAATTTAATGATGGAAAGCGTACATTTTTTAAACTTATGTTGCTTAAATACCGAACACAAAAGTTGAAAAATTATACAAGAAATGAATATTGATTTTAAAAAAGCTAAGGAAAAATATAAGTTCCTTATAGTCAATACCTTTTCCTTTGATTAAAAAAATCTGTTACAACAGTACTTGATGTACATTTTTAAATCCGGAAAAAACGGCTTGAAAATAAAACACATATCTCGTTTGGAGAAAATTCTTCAGTTGTTTTTTTTAAAAAACATTTATTAATTTTCTAGAATTTGCATTTGTAAATAATTGCGATTAGGCCAAATTCTAGCAACATGCTTCACTTAAAGTAAAGTAAAGTAAAATAAAATAAAATAAAATTATTAACGAAAAAAGAAAGTATATTGATGTAAGAATAGTTTTTGCAGGAACTTTATATTAAATTTGGAAACTAATGCCAAAATGAGGATTTGAAATAATGATTTCATTTCTTTACCTTTTTGTTTGAAGAGTTTTCTGTAATTTCCATTTCTTTTTCACTATTTTTACATTAAATCTAAGGAAGGACTAACTAAAGAAATGATCGATAAATACACAAACAAAACATTTTATCACTAAGTTACTTCACATGTAAAATAAATTCATAGCTATAAATATTTCTTTTCTAGAAGTGTGCGATACATTTGATTGATTATGAATCCAAAGACTCTACCATGAAAATTGTATCCGGCATTGCACGTGTTATTACCTTGTATTCTTTGCTTGTATTGCCTTATATTTTATACGTGTATTGCTTTGCATTTTTTGTGTTTTACCTTGTATATTAAGTGTGTATTGCATTATGATATCTAGAGTCATATAGACGAGCGAATAATTTATCAACAGATGACGTCATCAAGTTTAAGATAATATAACAAGTGACAGTTTTTTGACAATTTTAATCTATAAATAGAATTTGAATATCTTTTAAATCTTTAAGTTTTTCGATTTATTTGGATGAAGTTAAACCACTTAACCGGTTGGGGATAGACTTTGCAAGTTTTCCATACCAAGGGATTCTATAGCAGGTTGGGGTTTGGCAGGAGCCTATCCTTATCGGGCACGATAAATCTACTAAATATTGAGGATCAAATATACAACAACATTACCTTCTCGTTTGTGTGTGTGTGTGTGTGTGTGTGTGTGTGTGTGTGTGTGTGTGTGTGTGGTGATTTCTTATGTATTTACTTTTTATCCCGGGTGGCTGAGTGGTTTAAAGCGCTCGCCTTTATTGATTACTTCAATCTCACCTGTGTCTGCCGATCATTGAACCAGAAGGATTTGACACTTTTTCTAAATTCTTACTTAGTACACACACACACACACACACACACACACACACACACACACACACACACACACAGAGCGAGCTATCTTTATGAGTAAAATATGAGAACTTAAGAGATAGATAATGTAAAAAAATTATTTCTATTTTTCACCTGGTCAAGCAGTGTTTTGGTTGCTGTTACCAGTGTCAGGAGATGGCACAGACGTATGATTTTTCCCACTCCTTATAGCTTTGGGTTTTCGTTATCTAGGATTTGATCGACCACGGTGATATTGCCCATATCAAGTAAACAATAAAATGAAATATGAAATTAAGAAATGGATTAAGAGAGATCTGAACAGAGACACCGAATAGGACAATACGAGTCCCTGTATGTCAAATATAACAATTTAATTAATTACATAGACAAAATGAAATCGAACATGACATTTTAATGGTTCACTTTATGTTAGAAATAAAGTTATAAAATTTATGACAAATTCAATTAGCCGTTCTATTATACCGATGGAACAAATTTCATAATGCAATCGAGTGACTAATCATCTCAAATGACTGCACGTCTATATCCTCTGGTGCTTCTGGTATTTTCCAAATCAACTACTTGGATGCAGACTGGGCTCTCTTTCCACTGTGCGGGCAGGTATGGGGCTATTTTCTTTCAAATCAAAATATGGTACCCATCCTAAATACCTGTCGTGGTGTTTTTTTTTTCTGAGATCAACCCATATTCCGGCTCTTTTTTTATTTTGCTTTTGCATCAGTTATCGTCTACCGAAATTCAGTAGAACTAGCTACGGGCAGTTCAAAACCTACTACTGATACATAATCCTATCAACGCGAATTTATGTCTTTTTCTAGCTGTTTTCACATTCCTGCTGAGACCATGTCATAATTGTCCCTCTCAGGTACTATTACTGTCCTGTTATGGTTTTAAATTACTTTGTTAATTGATGATTCATTGACATGTATTTCCAGACATAGAAAAATCAGTTCTTAGTTATATCTTATACAAGCCACGAAGTCTTATATGTCACATGATTTCTATTACATACAAAGCAATTTAATCCGAACTCATGCATTATACATATACATTTGAGACAAAATGTATGCGAGCAATTAAATGCTGAACTCAAGGAAATTTGATATATGAATTTAAAATGAATAAATTCAACAAACAATTACAGACTTACATTCATTTAAACTAACCTTTTGTTTTATTCAAGACACATACCTCCCTATGAAGTCGAATATCTCTCCATTTGTGTCCCTAATCTTTTCGATATGCGTCCAAAAACAAATTAACGAGAAATCTTATATTTCCCGAGCTAAATTCTGACTCGCTTCAGTAACTTAGATTGATTAATTTTACAAGAGGAATATCTTAAAAGCCAGAATTCCGTCTACGAACAAACACATCCTTGATTAGCATTGCCAGCCAGGATTACGTTTTTGACCGCTAAAAGTTTCATCATTCCCATCGAAGTCAGAACAATCCTATCTAGTGTGCTTTTATTAATAACTATTTTGGAAAATATCATTTCATGACACATGATTCAAACAGCCCAAGATTTACTAGAACTTTTCCCGGTTTGCCTCAATTCTGGACATTTACCGCCACTGACCATGAGTTAACATTGCACTCTATCTGTCTCTAACCGTTAACCCAGCGAGCGAGTCCAAATTAAAATTCAATAGTTTGCTTCTAAACAGGACAGGTTGCCAAACTATATCGAGCGTCGCCAATACATCAATCTTAATGTTTACATGTCACGTTGAAATAAATTATTATACCAAATTGTGCACCATTACAACCTGTATTTTCAAGACTACGCTTTACTGATACCTTATTATGCCAAGGCGATGGTGCCAGCATACATTTGTATACGACTATAATTATTTTCTATGATTAAAATGTTACCAACGTACATCCAAAATGAGTATTTCAAGTGTCTCAGACGATGCTAACCAATTGGCTCGTAATGCATACGTTATAATGCATTTATAAAGCAGAGAATGTCGAGGCAACAGGTGATTGGGCGGAATTTAGTTCGATTGATGGCTTTTGGTCAATCAGCAAGCTTAGTATTTATAGCGCATGGTTTTAGCTCTATATAATGAGGTTTGACCAAGATGGATCATTTAACACGAACGCAGATGGAAATAAAGAGGGTTGGAATTTTTCTTTGAAATGAGAGTTTCTACAATTCGTCTTGTTAAAAATAATTAAATACTCTTAAAAGGAATTACACTCTTCTATTTGCTAGCCCCTTTATTTGCAGTCATTAAAAAGGAAGAATATAGCATATAGTTTCCTAAACTTTTTGATTGTAAAAGAGAATACCACAAAACGGGCAGTTTGTGTGTAACTGTAATTTCTTGAGTTTTTCGTTTACAACATATTCATCTATGTATTCGAACACAATATTGTCATGATTTTCGACCCATGTTAGCTTCAAGCTTTTCGTGTTTAGTATATGATGCTTAAATTAAGTTAATTCTAAAATTCCATAAAGACTTCATATATGGATATAGCGTATATGTGTTGACAATGATGTCGGAAGGAGAGTTGCACGAATTAATTACTACAGGTAAAAATCATATGATCGGGTGCACTAAAGTTTAGCACGCGAACATAACCTGTTTTGAAGCATTATTACAGGAACTAATACGACTTCAAACTTGGCAAGGCATGGTACCTCATACTGTGTTACTTTGAAGTATTTCTCAGCCATAATGTTACTCTAATTCAGTTGTACAGGTTTCACTACATTAATTAATTTCCATATATATTTTCTTAATGTGCTTGACATTTGTGACGAAATCCAGTGCATTAGTTATAATTTAGATGTAACAAGACTGTTTTATTTATGTCAGACGCTAAACTGAATATAACATATCCAAAAATCAGCACGGATAAGGATGCATCGTATAGCGCTAGGGACCAGTTCGTCTTAGAAAATATCCGTTAATTGCACCTGTGTGTCTTCTTCATCGAAGAAAACTTCCATAGGCTGAGCTTAGTAAACTTGTATATGCTTTTTTTCTGCTTCTATATTGACTGCAAGCAACATTTTACCCTGATAAAACAGTGTTCTAAAAATCTAAAATGACATAATAATGATTGTCGAAAGGACGACTGAAGGATGCAACCTGTTTGGTTCAATTAATGTCAAGACACATGTTAAAAAGTGTATGAAATTCTGTCTTTAACTTTAACATAATTAAAAACATTTCTCGTTGACCTGTTCCTTCTAATTCTTTTCCTTACCTATATTATCGACATTTTAATTTTACCATTGGTAATCTTGTAAAACGGGTGATGTTTTTAAAAGATGTACGTTATATGTTTTCATCTTAAACATTCATTAAACTGCTATTTAGCTCTTCTCTGATTTTTGTTATATTTTAAAAAAATTGCTGTGTTAATTATTTTATTAGTTTTGTTACGGTGATGATTTAAATAAAATAATGGCAAATTTTCTTCCTTAGTGGAAATTGGAAATCATTTAATATTCTTGTATAAATATGGTCATTTATGTTCTGCATAAATCATTATAATAGTTGACCCATTCCTTTAAAAAAAATTGGCTTTTTCTTACATTGTATATTTAGGAAACGCTGATAACATATGTGATCCTTCCCGAAGATAAAGGACATCATTACAGTCTCTCAAAATCCGAACTTAATGAGGTTTTTTTTATTCCATAGTGAAATGATAACATTGTTACATTTACAATAAATAATATATCGTACACAGCATTATTTCTTGACATATTTTTCACGTCCTATCTTACTATGCATTTTTTAATCCCTCTAAAAAGCAGAGCGCCAAATTTTACAAACGTGGAACCAACTATTCCTAAAGAAGGAATACCAATTCATTTTGATCCAAAAATGACCTATAGCAACTTAAGTCGGCCATGTTCAGAATTATTTCTAGGAATGCTAACTATATCATACCTTCCGTTATAGTAAACTGTCTACTATGGAAGGACCATTACTTTCAAAAACATTTTTCACCAATTAAATGTAATTAACTGCTTGGAACAGTATCCGTTTGTTGTTGTTGTTGCTGTTGTTGTATTTTATACCTAAATTTTTGAGTTAAGGAAGGGACTGAGATATATTATAGGACGCTAAATATGTTTACAGGTATAATGTTACAGTAATTTAGCAATATTCAGATCTCACCGATACGCCTACTGGAAGTAAAGATTTAATAAATGTAATATCTGATCTTACTCGAGATATGATTGAAGTTGCTGAAAATAGAACTTCAAAGGTGTACTGCAATTCCGACTGTGCTAACATAACACAGAAATTGTAAAGTTTGGAGGGGAAGGGGGCGATAAAATACATTTGTCACTCAAGTGCAATTATCCCATGAGTAACATGAAATGAGAAGCTATGTAAGACATAAGGGGTGGGGTGAATTTAAGACAAGTATGGAAACATTGGTAAATACGATTTTAGTCAATTTAGTGTTATTGAAGAAATAATGTGCCGTGTTTACAAGAAGTAAATGCGGCCAGAGTGTAAGACCCAAAGGCGTGAGTGTTGGAATAAATTTTATTCTTTTGTTGTTTCATAAACAAGAAGTTTTTCATGGGACATGAATGTCCTATTATAGTAACATCAACTTAAGGCATGAAGAAACGAACAGCTGACAAGATTAACAAATGTCGACCCGTTCAAACTCAGTAGCGAAACGTGCCGTGGAAAGTACTGTTGTCGTAGATCTATATGAAATACCCCAAAATCTATAGCAGCGCAGCGATACATCTAAGTGAAAAACAGAAATATTTAATTTTCCCTAGAATCAAACAGTTTGATGAAGAAAGAGCGACGAGTACTACTTTTGACATTCGGTTGGCTTGCACTAACTTCGGTAGCATGTAAACACTATTTGATATGATGCAGGTTATCTCTGAAATGGCTTGGTGCCAAAAATGACCGTCGGAGTGCCTTAATGTTTCATTTACACCGTATACTACAGCTCAAACTATAAACAGCTAACAAGGTACACTACATATTGCATTGCATCCTACAGCTTTCACTGCATCCTACAGCTTACACTGTATCCTACAGCTTACAGTATACTACATCTTACAGTACACTACAGCTTACACTGTATAAAAAGGCTTGCACTGTTTAATACAGTTAAAACTGTACGCTATAGCGTACACTCCAAAATCGAGCAGAAGATCTAACAGTTGATATGAGCAGGATATATGTTAGATAGATAACGTTTCTTTAGTATTGTACTTTTTTAGTATTTGGCGAGATTGTGTTTTATCGCGCATTTTATTATTTAACAATAATTTATTACATTTAAAAAGTTTCTAGTTCATATAAAAATATATATTTGTTTTCTCTATCTTATATATATGCGAAAATAAGAAGTGCGTGAACGCAACACATTAAGAGAGTTCTACATGGTTTGGTTTAAATTGGGTATTTTTACGGGACGGCATATTATTCAATTTTCAATTGCATGGCATCTGGAATACCAAGAGTTACCTATTGACACAGCAATATAACTCTCAGAAATATTTTGGCTTAATTTTGACTAAAACTAATATATATATATATATATATATATATATATATATATATATATATATATATATATATATATATATATATATATATATATATATATAATGTTCGACGATTAAAATTCCTATAATACCCACTTTTTGTTTCTTTTTGGATTCTCGGTAAAACTTAGGACTTGTTAGGACTTGTAGTCCAAATGGTAGTGGGATGGATATCCTCTAAGTGCCTTGAAGAAAAGCACATAGCTCCCATAATCCTTTGCATGATATAGCTAATAATGTCTGTCTTACAGGTACAATTTCAAGCCAGCCAACATTTCGTCTGCTCATTTTGTCTTTCTTTCCCACATTTCCTTTCTTTCGTTATTTTGTTTGTTTGTTGTAAAGGAAGTTCTAGTGCACAAAAGGATTACTTTAACGATAAAAGAAAAATCAGTTTTCGTGGAAATTCGTTTAAAATGAAACGATTTTATACCACCGTTTTATTTTTCTGTGGATATTTAAATGCATTAATTTTTTTTAGCAAAGTTCAGATACAACTTTCTTTTTGAATCCATACATTTCGATAATTAAAATGTATCACAATTACGACATGCATAGTTTCATCCTACATAATACCAATTTATGTTTATATTTAGCAATGGCCATAACTACCTATATATTGTCTTACATACCAACTTACACAAGAACGTACTGAAAATCCAACCTATGTATGACATTATGCTTCGTAGCTGATTGGCTATCTATCTCTCTCTCTCTCTCTCTCTCTCTCTCTCTCTCTCTCTCTCTCTCTCTCTCTCTCTCTCTCTCTCTATCTATCTATCTATCTATCTATCTATCTATCTATCTATCTATCTATCTATCTATCTATCTATCTATCTATCTATCTATCTATCTATCTATCTATCTATCTATCTATCTATCTATCTATCTATCTATCTATCTATCTATCTATCTATCTATCTATCTATCTATCTATCTATCTATCTATCTATCTATCTATCTATCTATCTATCTATCTATCGAGCTATCTATCTATCTATCTATCTATCTATCTATCTATCTATCTATCTATCTATCTATCTATCTATCTATCTATCTATCTATCTATCTATCTATCTATCTATCTATCTATCTATCTATCTATCTATCTATCTATGTCCGACTCTTTCCCAGGTTTTTTTTTTGCTATTTCTTTGAGTCTGTCCTTTTTGATTGGTGATATAATTTTTCAAGTAATTGCAAAATTTTCCTGAAAATACTGAGATGTTCGATTTGTGTTACATAACAAAGAGCCGGAACATCCTTGTAACGTTCCGAATCTGGCTCTTTTCAACTTCGGCTATTACCATGATTGTTAAACATTTTATTTCATAATTCCCTTTCTCCCTCCTAAATATTTCTTTAAAACTAATAGTAATTTGACGTATCTTCTTTAGACAGCACATTTAGCCTTTAACATGATTTTAAACAACCTCGAAAATACATTACACAAGCGGGCGTATTAAATAAACTCCAGAGAATAGTACTCACGGTACTAATTCAGTTCTTATAGTAAAGCTATGCAAAAACCGTGATATTAAAATTTCAATAACTTAAAATTTCTGAGTGCTCATGATCAAACCTATTTTTATCAGTATAGATGAAACCTGTATGTCCGCTTCGGTGCAGAAGAATAGATATGAGCCACATTATTTTCCGGACCTGCATGTGTTTGAAACATATGACTTCAATTCCGCACCAAAGAGTCAGGTGCTAATTTTATTGATGAGTGTTCAAAACTCAAAACTGTTAAAGAACTGAAATTCCATCAATAAAACAATGTCTCTATTTTTTCACTTACAACTTGGAAAAACTCTCAAAAAATTCTTTTTATAAAAACATAACTTTCATTAATAACTGCTTCTGGTCAACCAGACCAACACATACACTAATTATGCACACCCATTTCCAGGCTGGTTCCCATTTTTCATATAATTAGTTCCGTGTGTCATACAGAGCACAAGCGCTTTAATTTTAAATCGTCAAATATGTTGTTTTTATTCAAATGAATTACCATTTGAGAGATGATGACTTGGAAAGTTATTAGAAAGATATATATTTATTTTTCTAAATATTAAGAACAAAAGCCCAAGAACAATAAAAACCCTCCTTTTGTCTCAATTGCAGATTAGCAGCTCGTGACTTGATTCTGCCAGTGACCCTTGGTTACCAAGTTAACATAGACGACCGTCTCGCTAATAACAGACTCCCTTCAAGCAAGAAACTGTGTGATATGTTGGTACTGGAGAAAAAACAGAGACGAATGTGCAAACGAGGGAAGGGTATAGCTAAAAGTCTCTTGGAATCTATTCGCTTGTCGGTGTTCGAATGTGGATATCAGTTTCAGTATGAGAGATGGAACTGTTCTTCAGACGACCAGTACAGGATGAACATTTTACGAAGAGGTAAGGTGTGGGTAACCATAAAGTGTTTTTTTTTTTTGCTACACAAGAGAGAGAGAGAGAGAGAGAGAGAGAGAGAGAGAGAGAGAGAGAGAGAGAGAGAGAGAGAGAGAGAGAGAGAGAGAGAGAGAGAGAGAGAGAGAGAGCAATCTAAGTTCCGCCTGAGTGCAACTAAGCCACGTGCCTTAACTAGATGTTGGTTATTCACCTCAGTGAGTTCGTTAAGGTCAAGGTTATATCTGGGTTGGGAATAATATAGCAAAGAATTTAAACGATTTTTCATTTTTGTCGAACGTGCAAGTTCAAACAGCTTGCAATAAGTATTCTGTTAGACATAGGGGGTGGTTTAAAACGCTATCTGAAGTTCCAGAAACTACAAAACCAACATAACAATACGGATATTATGCCTTGATTTTGGCAGATAAAACGACTACCCAACTTATATTATCTTCAATTATCTTTGCTATACTTCTGTAATTTATTTTTGTTTCATGATATCATGCAGTATTTTGATAGCAGAGGACTCCCAACTAGGAAACACATACCAAACCAAACACCACCATCCACAATTTAGTATTGCACACAAAATTGTAAAATTTGGGGAAAACATTATGTGCATTGATAGTCCATTTACATTTGTATCTAGTCAATCGAAGTAAGCCAAGTATGTTATTTTGATATGATGATTATGTCCGTGCTTGTAAGAGAAATATGCCCCGACTGAAAACCAAACAAGGTCCTAAACCATCAAACTCTTATTCACATTTAAAACTGCGTGAATGGATGAATATCTAATTAGGATATACCTACCTACCTACCTACGTACCTACCTCCCTCCCTACCTACCTACCTACAGTGGTTTATGTTAAATCGTCCTTAGAATGTTTTACAAAAAT
This sequence comes from Potamilus streckersoni, assembly GCA_016746295.1. Classification (NCBI taxonomy): domain Eukaryota; kingdom Metazoa; phylum Mollusca; class Bivalvia; order Unionida; family Unionidae; genus Potamilus; species Potamilus streckersoni. Next base: position 2,547,679 of record JAEAOA010002192.1, on the reverse strand, counting down.
ATTCGGAAAGTTACCAAATGTGTAAAAAATAAGAACAATTGTTTTAATGCCAGAGATTCTAATTAGCACTGCAGTTTATGCTTATGAGAGTGTATAAACTTTCAGCGCTCTTCTAGACTGTCGATGATCAATGATGCAATTGCCTAATCAATGAAGTAATTGCCTAATCAATGAAGTTGTTGGTTGTTGTGGGGCTTAACGCCATTTTTCAGCACACGATAGGTTATAAATGGCGGCCAGTATTAATGGTGGAAGAAGAAACAGGGAAATTCGCCGAATTTTAGACTCGAACCCACGCAGAGTTGAGATGGCAGTGAAGTAATTGGCTAATCAATGAAGTAATTGGCAAATATTATTATGGAAAAATCGTCGAGTAGTATATGATATTATTTGCTCTCTTGAATTTTTCCATTTTCATATCTGATTCTCTTCAATTTTGTTCATTGTACTTTTTTGGGTAATTTTTTCTTTTTCTTAATTTCCCTTTTTCACTGACATTTTTTATTTGTGTGTTTCTTTGTTAAGAAATATTGTATACAACTTCATGTATATAGCATCAAATATGCATTACACTCATGACGTCAGTCATTGCAATATAAAAATTGTATGACAATTAGATAGGCCATCGCGTTTTCAGTTGCCGAAGCGCTCTTTGGTAATTTCGATTAACATTTGGTGATCCCAATCACCAACATAGGATATATATTCAATCGTGGTTAGTGCTATCATTCTAAAACTAATTATTGATGGACGTACAATGCTACAAATAGACAACAGGCAAAAATATACCCCTGCTGATAAAGGACAATATGTTGACCAGTCGGTATTGGTAAGGTTCCAATTTCAATTATGTTAAAGACGGTCAGCTTCGCTTGGAATTTGTAAAAGTCGATCTCGATATTGTATAGACGAAAAAAATATTGATGAAAAAAATATCAACATGTCATGAACATATGCCGGGCTGCACATTTTGAGCTGAGACGCATCAGCTCCATTCGCAAGTATCTGTCAGCTGATGCCACTAAAACACTTGTGTATTCCTTAGTACTTTCAAGACTGGATTATTGTAATTCAATTCTGTCTGGTTCATCTCAATATCTACTTCAGAAACTTCAAAAATTTCAAAACACTGCTGCTCGGATCATCATTAGAGTACCACGATCAGAGCATGCCTCTCCGCTGCTCTGTACCCTACACTGCCTATCAACATGATCCAGAATTAAACACAAAATTTGTTCTCTGTGCTACGTTTCACTGACGGGCTCCAGTCCAACATACCTATCTGACATCACCCATGTGTATACACCTGCAAGATGCTTACGCTCCTCTTCTGACACTCGCATTTTCTATATTCCCAATATGAAGTTGAAATCATATGGACAACTTTCTTTTGCCCAGCAAAGTGGAACGAATTGCCCACTGCACTTTGACACAAAAACAGTGATCTCGTTCACGAGCGCCTTTAAAACTCATCTTTTTCAACTGCAAGAACAGTCATAATGACCAAATAATGTATCCTTTTAACGTATCCTTACTTTAAAAAATTACAGTATGTTTTCTGTTTCTAATTTTGTGGTGTTTGTTTTTATTTTTTTAACCATTTCATTGTATATGTTTTTTTAAAATTCTTTTTAAGCGTTGTCAAATGTTGAAAAGCGCTTAGAGCTTCTAAAGATTATGCGCTATATAAATCATCGTTATTATTATTATTATTATTATTATTATTATTATTATTATTATTATTATTATTATTATTATTATTATTAAAATCATCTAATATATATATATATATATATATATATATATATATATATATATATATATATATATATATATATATATATATATATATATATATATAAGATTCAAAAGCTCTAACAACCCCCACAAACCCATAGTTATATATAAGGTTTGAAATTTACTGCTTACCATGTATAGTAATAAAATATGGTACCAAATGCAATCATCCTTTCTCCGTCGAGTAGATGGCGTTCAGGTTACAAGATGAAGAGTCCGTATTAACTATAAATATATCGCCCTTGACCATGACCCTCTTCACTGCATGAGTCTGAATCCAAGGTCCGAATGTACCAATCTTAATTAAAACATCACACCGAATGTAATACCCCCATCGTTGTAGCGGCGTTTCAGGTTACATATGACGGACGAGCGGACGTACGGACGCTTTGATAGACGTATACAGACAGACGGACATAATCTACAAAATAAATACGCCAAAGTGCAGATATAGAGTTGCAAATTTGAGAATATTATATAGTTTCCCTTTTTGAGCTATAGTGGGGTTTGCTAAAGGATTGTCATGTACGTCGAATAGTAACAATATAAAATACCACGTAAAAGGGAACCCTAAAAGCTGATTACCTGAAACCAAACAAATTATGTCTGTATATATTAGCGGTTTAAGACACATCAGTACAGTAATGACCATAAAGTGCCAACTAAAGATAAACAACAAAAGTCTAAAAGAAATTGCAAACAAGTTTAATAAACAAAAACCCTTCCAAATAAATGTTAACACGAAGAATATCAAGATCAACAGTAAACGTAAAAATGCTAGAACTACTGTGCTGATGTGTCTTAAACCGTACACAGAAATGCTTGCATGCCTTAGAAACTCCCCTTCCCCAAATAAAAACATAAGGGTCTACCTTAACATGAATTGGAAAAGAAATCAGTTTTACGTCAATAGTTACAGCGGCGGTTTTAAAAAGACGACAAATCGTAACTAATTCATTAAATTTGGTTCGTTGTGACTTATTTCCTTGCAATATTCCAAGGCCTTGCTAGGGAAAAGAAGGGGCCTAGCTTTGGATGCCTAAGATAAAATGCCTGAATCGAAGATATCGTAGAACCAGCGAATCGATTTTCTCTGTGGGGTATAAAAATCACGAATAGGTACCCAATGATTAATCGTGCCAAACACCAATGCACTTTGTAAGTAAGGATATTGCAATTGTGTCATGTATTAGACAGAAATCTTGCGAAGAGTTTCTGAAATTTCTTGTGCAGGCAGTTTCCAACCTGCGATTTATTAGTGCTACTTTCTCAATCCATCGTCAGAATTTCGTTGGTCTTTCATGTGAATTAAATACATCAAAGTTATGGATACAATAGTTTTACCTGCAAAATGAAAATAAAAGTGAAATTAAGTACAGGTAAGAAGGATCATGATAAATTACTTTTGCATCTGCTGGTGTGATTGAATGATCACCAAATCTTGTATCGATCAAAGCCTCCTAATGATGTTATTTATCAAACCAATCTACTTAAATTAATGATCCCATATAGTTTAGCAATTCAAGAATAAATGATTTCTTTACTTTTCCAAATCATATTTTCAGTTTCAATCTAGTCAGAATACCATAACTTTACTCAAAATTTATATGCGCATTTTCTGTCGACTGCAGCTATTATTTACACATACTGAAGGAAAACACATTTGTAAAATTAACACGGACACTTTATTAATTTGACTGCTCAGATGTATAAGCCTTTAAAATGCAAAATGCATTAGCGACACTGTGTCATGAACTAATTGATCAAGGGCATGTAGAGGTTTCACTCCTAGCCGCAGGGCCCAAGGACGAGTTTTCTTTTATCATTTTAACATTTTAAACCACAACAACGCCCTCACTAAGATGATCAAATACATATGCCAATATGAATCACAGTCTCGCTAAATTTGTTTTAGGAATTTCGGATAAACTTTTTGTTCATCTAATCGTTTGATCATTTTGTTTTCGTTAAGGATAACGAAGACATATAATGTCATTAAAATCACATTTGCTCATAGATAAAATATTAAAAGAGAAAGAAGAAAAGTGTCTCAACATAGTGACACCTGTTTTCCAACAGGCGCAATGTAACCCAACTTGTTTGCACCCACCCACCCACTCGCAAGTTCCAGATTACAGGTTCGAGCAGTATTACATACCGAGGCAATATGAGCATTTTGTCCAAATCTTCAATTCAAGATTTCCTCGACATTTATCTCTCTCAAAGTCTTCTAGCACCGTTCTTGGATTAGAAAAAAAAAACATGAATGTTCATGAACAGAAGTGCGTGTAACATGTAGGTAGTACTGAATAATTACATTTAAAAATGTTTAAAAGACTAGACAGCCGATAAAATGGAGCCAATATTATCGAGTCATAATGCGAGCAGGATAGGAGAGGTTCAACGTTTGGGAAATTATTTCCACATTTTTTATATTATGGAAACAACCACATTGATCATACATATTTTCATTACAATTCTTCAGGAGCTAACAAAAATCACAAAAAACACTATACCCTTCTATGTTCTTTCTCGCTAGATGGCTTTGAGTAAGTAAATAGATTTTCGAGACTGATTCTCTGTTTCAGATGACTATCCTGTTGATAAAAATCATAAAGCAGGGAAGCAAATGGTCTATAATGCGCTCACGCCTCCTGTAGGAATATTTGGTTTGTGAGTTCCACTTACGGAAAATCCATGAATCTGATCAATATGTCGATGTGAATACGGAAAATACATGAATCCGGTCACTATGTCCATTTCGGAAACTTTTCTCTCTGCAGAAAAGGACAACGAGACCTCATCTTCGGCCATCAGACTCTTCCCTTGTTCTTACAATTAATGTTTGATCCAGTTATTTTATGGGCATTAAAATGTGACACCAAGTATGAAATATTATTTTGTGCATACTTTATAAGACTGCTCCGATGATATATGTGGTTAAAGCGTCCTCTTCGGACGCTGGACTGAAAAATTGTAATAGCAATGGTAACAACACACACATACACACACACGTTATCTCAGCAATATAAGCATTATTTTAAATTAAACGTAACAATAAGGAATGTTGTAATCCAGTTGTGCGATATATATTCTCCGAGAAGAAAAGCAGCACTGTTAAATAATTGTATATAGTATTTCAGTTTTATGAACAATAAGGAAAATAGGTGAGCCAATCACCCAATCAGATGAATAAATACTGATTTGTGATTAATTATTAATTATGATGACTTTGATAAGTACGTGTATGATCATTTCAAAAGAAAACAAAATGCTTGCACATTGAAGATGCTCAAAGAAGGCGCTGATGGACAGACCACTGTGGACACGTGCATGCACTTGTACCGTGTAAAAGTACATGCTGGATCATTTTTGAGATAAGTGGCAAAAGAAAAAATAAATTTGTACAAATTATCATTTATGATTTTCATACATTTTGCTCTAAAAACACTAGGCTAGAATTAGTTGAATTGACATTATTAGTCTCCTTCAAAACCGTTCGTGTACTTGTACTTGCGCATTTCATCCTTATGGAAATGTAAAAATACTTGTTGTGATGTCAGTGTGTAACGCATGCCGAACCGTATGATGAACATTATCACTAGAAAATATATTAGGCGTTACATTATCATGCGCACAATGGTATGCCTGATGGACATTGTAGTTCATTAAACGTTACCTAGGTGACAAGTCTTATTTAACAATCTGTGACATACAGGGTAGCACTAGATCAGGTATCTACATCAAAACCATGTAATATATACATGTCTCTACTAGGATATGCCGAGAGAGAGAGAGAGAGAGAGAGAGAGAGAGAGAGAGAGAGAGAGAGAGAGAGAGAGAGAGAGAGAGAGAGAGAGAGAGAGAGAGAGAGAGAGAGAGAGAGATTAATCTATCGCTATCAGTCAAGCACGTGCCGATGCCTATTTACAATTGACCAATACCAATACTATTGCTAGGCAATATAATAGGCATTAGCTATCAGGTGCATAATTTTTAACTTCATGGACATTATGGCAATATGTCCGTCACATAGGCCACTGGCAATATTTCACATATACAAATTAAAATTCAACTGGGCGTAACGTCATCACTCTGCATCCAACTTTTGTGAAATTTCAAGCATATACTTAGCGTTCATACCAGTTCATATCAATTTGCCACTTGAATGAAACTTAATTTTGCACGGTCGTATGATACAAAGAACACATGAGATTTATTCTGGGTGTAGCGATGGTGTTATTTATTATTCGTCCATGACGACAAGCAAACAGACAAACACAATGCGATCAGAGAAAGACAGATGCAAATAAGGTCATACTCCATCTCAATCTAGTAGTCTACAAGCATGCACAGTTTAACAGACAAAGAGAGACAGATAGATGGACATCAGGTCTTCATACATTTCAACATATTAACACGAAAAGATTTACGGCGAGCGACTGATGAACATATTGTATTCCTCCATCGCAGTCTAATAGTACGAACAGACTAACATACATATACATGAATATTGAGTCTTCCTCCATCTCAGTCTACTAGCAGTAGCAGACTAACCGAGACAGATAAATGAACATCAAGTCTTCCGCCATCCAAATTGTCAAACACGAAATTTTGAACAGATGCAGAGAGATGAAAATCAAGTCGTCCTCTGTCCCCATTTACTAACACGAACAGTCGAAATTATACATATGAATGAACATCAAGTCTTCCTCCGTCTCCATCTACGATGGATCAACATCAAGTCTTCCTCCGTCTCAATCTACTAACACGAGCGTTCTGACAGACATATAAATGAACATCGAGTCTACTAACACCAAACATTCTCATAGGCGGATAAACGTATATGCTGGAGAAAGACAAAAAGAAGTAAAGAAAGACAAACGGGCAGACATACAGAAAAAAGATGGAGCAAAGACAGATAAGAGCTAGAATCTAAACTAAAGATCTCAGATATAGGCAGCATCGCTCTGTCGCCATTTAGGTAAATAACAGTCAAGGGCCGTGGCAGGATTATAATTTTCGAGTAATGGCAACTGTAATCCTCAAGTTAAGAGACATTAGTGAATGAACTCAATGGGACTTTTGTGGAGACCAGTGTTTTGCCTTGTTTGTTCCTCTCTATTACCAGATATCAAGACTTAATCCTGTTAACACGAGAGATCAGAAGAAAATTTAAAGTGGAAATACACACTTGCATATACGTGTTATCAATATGTTTAACCGTACTTTCTAACACCCAGATAAGACCCTCGAGTGGGCTCTCACTCGTAATTAGACGGGTCTCCGCGTTATTCAGACTGCCCGCATATTTGTTTTGCCAGTTTGTAAAGTCAAGAATTATTAATTCTCTGATAATATGTGATTTAGTGTCTAATATCAAGAGATAGTAAGAAATTACAATGCCAAGAAAATACTTTGTCTGGAAATGAATTAAAAATGGGTTATAATCATGCCAAGGTTATTTACAATATTCGTTTGAATCTGGGCTGTTATTTATCATTGTTATTAGTGTACAACAATTCTACCAGTGTGTGTGTGTGTGTGTGTGTGTGTGTGTGTGAGCGAGAGAGAGAGAGCATTCTCTAAAGAGCACGTTAACTCTTACTAAAATGTGTGTACTACTACTACTACTACTACTACTACTACTACTACTACTACTACTACTACTACTACTACTACTACTACTACTACTACTACTGACTTCGGTCAGCGAGGGCAACTCAGTTAAATAACCGAAGATTGCCCCGGGCGGCTGAGTGATCTAAGGCGATCGCTTTCAGCGATCACTGACATCTGTGCACTTCTCGTGCTTAGTGCAACTTGGATATGCAAAAAATCTTGCCAATAGGATACCGTGGGTCGATGATTCTTTGATGTATTTTTCATTTTTTATGCTCTTGCTACAACATATAATTAATCTATGGAAAGGCCATCAGCATAGAATTTGTTAATGGTGAAGATTTTCAAGAACCATACGTCCTTTTGAGCTGTATAGGCTATGTCCAGTTTATGTCCAGCTGTAGCGATCGAAATTGAATCTTAAACAACGTACTAGCTTTGACTGAGCGTAGCAGCGGCTACTTAGAACAAATGAAATCGCAAATCACGACCACCCTTGCTTTGCACTTGTTGCATATGGTACGTTTCAAAGGTAGAAAGACTCTAAATTCACAACTGAGCAACCGTGACGAATGATTGTGTTAATAAATAAATAAATAAATAAATAAATAAATAAATAAATAAATAAATAAATAAATGCTTACAATTAAAAATAAATATATTGCACGGATGTATAGCATGCTAAATACTCCTTGATTCAAAATTCAGATGTACACTAATTACCTTACTGCCAATGCACTAGCCACCAGAACAGCTGCATTACGGTTGTTTTTATGCCGATTCACATGTTATAGGGCAGACTGATTTAATTTAGTTTTATGCACATACTAACAGACGCACACATTCGCACAACGATATTCATATCTAATATAATATTATGTCGACCTTAAGCACTGTATGTATGTATGTATGTATGTATGTATGTATGTATGTATGTATGTATGTATGTATGTATGTATGTATGTATGTATGTATGTATGTATGTATGTATGTATGTATGTATGTATGTATGTATGTATGTATGCATGCATGCATGCATGCATGCATGCATGCATGCATCTATCTATCTATCTATCTATCTATCTATCTATCTATCTATCTATCTATCTATCTATCTATCTATCTATCTATATATATATATATATATATATATATATATATATATATATATATATATATATATATATATATATATATATATATATATATAGAGAGAGAGAGAGAGAGAGAGAGAGAGAGAGAGAGAGAGAGAGCAGTTTTGAAAAGCGATCAGCAATATAAGAACACTCAGCCCAATGTATTTAATTTTAGAAGTCAATGTTAACGTTTGTGAAAATTTAACTATTTGTTTGCACTAAATGATCCAACTGACGCCACTGGAACTTCTTGATTGAAATTAGCGAAAACCTTCTGAACAATCGTTTAAGATTTTCTCGTATATTGAATATATTGGTATGGGGAACAGGTGTTTCTACAAAGCCTTGTGTGGATGTTTGAAATCTGTTCATAAACAGTAGCACGCACGTTATACAGTTCTCACGCACTGAGCAAGTGAAGTCTAAGGTATGACCATTCCTGTCTAGATCCAAACAGTGGCCGATTTAGTCATTTTTGAGGCATTAGGCAAAAACAACCCTTGTTCTCCTCCTTTTCTGTCCTTATTTATCTAAGAAAGGAGAAAGATGTACTTGTAACTTATTGCTGTAGCCTAATGGAATAGTCCAATGTAGTGGGGACTGTGGTGGTGGTGGTGGGATACTCGGGTAGCATTTTAGCGTATCGATGTTTAGATAAGTAATTAATTGGAGGGAAAGTAAGAGAACAAATCATAACCCTAAGTTTATGAGGCGTTTTATGGGGCCATTGGTAGTTTGGGCCGAAGGCAATTGCCGACCTTTGCCTAATGGGTTCTAATGGTAAGTCCTAATGGTAAGTCCGCCTTTGGGTCCAAAGCGAGACCTGTTGGATTTTTTCCCCAGACATAATGTTTTTTGTCATTCTATATATAATCTGTGTGTGTGTGTGTGTGTGTATATATATATATATATATATATATATATATATATATATATATATATATATATATATATATATATATATATATATATATATATATATAGATGCAATAAACTGACGACGAACAGTACGAAACTAGTAACTAACTAGCCTAAGCGCTTTCGACTCTTAATGAGTCTTTTTCAAAGGCAAATACAAAACATAGTTACGACAAACAAATAAACACAAAAACGTTGCGTTTGTAAACCTCTACATTTCTATCTTCACATGTGTTAAAACTATAAATACAACCAGCTTGTGTAGACTAGTTGCGGAAACTGAAAACGTTGTATAATTCCCTAAAAGTCTACAAGCCAAAGCGACATCTATTTTTATTTTGTGTACATATGTAACGCAGATTATATCCCGGATATTTGGTTCTATACCGGTTATTCTTATAGTAAAAATTGAAGGATAAGAAGATTTAGAAAATGTTAAATTCTACTAGTGCATAGTTTTCATTTTCTAGTCTTCTTGGTTTAGACCGCTTGGTTTCAATGTTCTAAGGCGGCGTATCCAGTATGATTCCTTTTCCTTCCTGGTTTCGGAACTCCAGCTGTGGTTGTTGGCAATAGCGATAAGTATTATATCACTGAAAGTGTGGCCAGGGGAGGAGAAGTGTTCTGCGACCGGGCTTCTGTACAGCTTTTTTGTCATCCAATCAGATCTATGAAGGTTTATCCTTATGTGTAGGTAAAATCATCGCAAACCACTGGCCAACCGTGCAATCGTCAGACATACTAAACCTAATACTTCCGAACAAACCTGTAGTAGCTTACCGGAGACCGAAAAACCTAAAGGACATCCTAGTCAGGGCCAAGCTAACAACAATCGCTAGTCAAAACCAACCTAGTCAATCTGGACCCTGTGGCGATAAAAGATGCAAAACCTGTCAACATATGATAGAGACCAAGACATTCACTAGCACAGTGACTAAAGAAAAACTAAACATACATGGTCCAAACAAAACGTGCAAAACAGAGAATGTGATTTATCTCATCACATGTAAGATCTGTGGCCTTCAGTACGTGGGAGAAACTGAAAAGCTACACATAAGGATAAACCTTCATAGATCTGATTGGATGACAAAAAAGCTGTACAGAAGCCCGGTCGCAGAACACTTCTCCTCCCCTGGCCACACTTTCAGTGATATAATACTTATCGCTATTGCCAACAACCACAGCTGGAGTTCCGAAACCAGGAAGGAAAAGGAATCATACTGGATACGCCGCCTTAGAACATTGAAACCAAGCGGTCTAAACCAAGAAGACTAGAAAATGAAAACTATGCACTAGTAGAATTTAACATTTTCTAAATCTTCTTATCCTTCAATTTTTACTATAAGAATAACCGGTATAGAACCAAATATCCGGGATATAATCTGCGTTACATATGTACACAAAATAAAAATAGATGTCGCTTTGGCTTGTAGACTTTTAGGGAATTATACAACGTTTTCAGTTTCCGCAACTAGTCTACACAAGCTGGTTGTATTTATAGTTTTAACACATGTGAAGATAGAAATGTAGAGGTTTACAAACGCAACGTTTTTGTGTTTATTTGTTTGTCGTAACTATGTTTTGTATTTGCCTTTGAAAAAGACTCATTAAGAGTCGAAAGCGCTTAGGCTAGTTAGTTACTAGTTTCGTACTGTTCGTCGTCAGTTTATTGCATCTATTTTAATTAATCCCTGACAGACGTGATCCCTTGGTGGATCCAGTACGCTTGAGAGGGTTGTTATTCGCCATATGATTTGTATTCTTTATATATATATATATATATATATATATATATATATATATATATATATATATATATATATATATATATATATATATGTGTGTGTGTGTGTGTGTGTGTGTGTGTGTGTGTGATAATGATAGAGGTAACATGATATGGTTTATGATAATGATAGAGGTCATAAAGAAAAGATAAATCGTAATTAATGATAATTTTGTTACAGACACGCGTCAATCCATTTATCACTTTAAGTTATGTCTGTATTTAGTAATAATATAATTTAACTTGTGCAAGGCAAACAAGGAAAGCAAAAATAAATCGATTCATTATCAAGTTACGTAACGTATGAAACTGTTCACAACGTTGATTCGATCGATCGATCAATCGAGAGGCATGGTTGCTAATATATATATATATATATATATATATATATATATATATATATATATATATATATATATATATATATATATATATATATATATATATATATATAACGACTTTACGCAACACACGAAGAGCATATGGCACACACGGCACACACTGAATGTTTCTTTTCCTTCACGTAAGTCACAATTATATGCTGCTGAAAATACGTAACAGTTGGTACAAGAAAATACGTAACAGTTGGTACAAGATACGTATTGGGGGAGCGAAACATTTTAGCTAATTATTGGGAGGGAAACACATTAGATAAAGAAAGTCTACTCGTTCATGCAGTTTGCATGTCAATATTGAAGTGCTGGCTACGTTTACTACCTCGCATTACTGAGGTCCCGAGTTGCCGAATGGTCTAAAGTGCTCGCCGTATCGAATCACTGCCAACACAACGTTTTTTAAATGTGATTGTGCAACTGTAATCGAATATATATATATATATATATATATATATATATATATATATATATATATATATATATATATATATATATATATATATATATATATATATATATATATATATCGGGCAAATTATGTCTTAATGTCAAAATTGGTCTAAAATTGAAAGAGAATTTACTTTAAATATTTATTTGTATTAAATTTCATCTTACGGAACTTTAATGCAAGTGCTTTGGGATTACCTAGTTTATGGGGTCTGGAGTGGCCTATTGGTCTAAAGGACTCACCGTTCCGGATAATTGCCGTCTCACCTGTCAGCGTAAGTTCGAGTCTCGGGTTCGGCCAATGTGGGTATGTGAGAAAGATTGCCAGTATCTTCTCCTGAGTCTGCGGTTCTTTCGGGGTTTTCCCGGATTCTTTCTCCAGCAGTTATGCTGGCCGCCATGTATAGCCGATATTTTGCTGAAAAATGGCGTTAAACCATGCAACAAAAACGACAACTTCGCATATATTCTGAGAATTAAATGGGATGAGATTTTAGCAATTAACGTTGAAAAGTTTATATACACTGTTTAGGCCGGCGGTTGTCGGGAATAGGCCCCTTTCGGCTATTACATTAGTCATTTTGCAAATATCTTGACCCTACCTGTCTAGGCAAAATATTACCTTCTAAGTGCTTTTATTTCGTAAGCCCTGTCTCAACCCACTCCAGTACCCCCACCCGGTCATAAGAAAAGAGTGATTGGAAGGAAGAGAGGAGTATGCATGATGTTCATGCAAATTTTAATTTAATCACTCGTACTTAAAAAAATCTCTTGTCAAAAATGTCTTAACACTCAAAGGGCAGTTGAAATTGTCCTTTTTGCCAGGAAATTAAGAAAAATGACCATTAAAGGTTGTCTTTAATGATCAGGTGTACTTTTAAAAGAGGCTGACATTTTCATACAGCTTACGGGAAAAAATGGATCAAAGAAGTTTGATGTGCATAAACAGGTATACTTATTATATAAGTTAAAATGGCCAGAAAATCTAATGGATTTCAAAAGTGTCGTCATTAATTTGGACTTGTCTGATGAAGTTAACTGTGTATGTGTTATGTTGCATCGAAACTTATTTAAAATATTCATAATTTAACAGAAATGTATATGAATGTGCATGATCAGATGTAAGGGAAAAATATTTTAAGTTGTTATATATGATAGGAAAGATAGAAATACAAGATGAAAGACGCAAGACATCTGTATGCTGTCAGGTGTCGTGCCTTTATTCAGATGGGAGCGAGCAGTCGAAATACAGAAAACGCTTTAGAGATAACGAGGTCTGTTACATGAACGACACACCGAATACGATGATTTTATATAACGAATATATACGGTAATAGTGAGCTAACAAGTTACTTCCATCCATTCATTTATCCATCCATCCATTAAACCATCCATCCATCCATCCATCCACACATACATGCATTTATACATACATTCATACATACATACATACATACATACATACATACATACATACATACATACATACATACATACATACATACATACATACATACATACATACATACATACATACATACATACATACATACACACATACACACACACATACATACATACATACATACATACATACATACATACATACATACATACATACATACATACATACATACATACATACATACATACATACATACATACATATCACTGTTAAGTTCATTGGATCATTTCTGTTTAATTTTGCATGAACACACGAAACACTATTACGTGCCGGGCAGTAAAGTTTCTTGTCCCGATGAATGGCATGAATGGTTTGACATAGATTTTTGAAGCCACAACCCATAATTGCAAATAGCCCTTCATTTCAGTGATAGAAACTAAACTCAGAATGATCTTTAGAAAAAATATTTTCAATTTATTTCCAGAGAAAAGAAGAGATCCATTGTTTTAAAATTTACGGTAACGTTAGATAAACATTGCATTTGAAAGAATGATTATTTTTAACGTTACTCTGATTTTACAAGGTAAGGCTTAATTGCTGGATGGATTCTAACGGTACTTTCAACACACATAATTAATTATATCCATCAGATATAATCAGTTATATCCCACATACGAAATGGGATTAAGTATCTAAAGAAAACAAGTTACTATATTGTACTCTTTGTTTATAAGATAATAAGGAGCCTTTATGACTTGGTCAGTTCGTGTCCAGGCGCATGCCGCTCAAATGGATATGATAAACTTGTTTCAAACAATATGGGATGCAGATGCAAGAAATATTAATTAGGAAGCCAATCCCTGTTTCAAATAAGGGAAATTACAGCTTGCCAGTAATTTCATATTTGATGATACCTAAGCCACAAGTGTATGTCATTAACGACCATTAAGCGAAACGAAACAAATACAAACATCTGATGAACACTGTCATTATTTTACCAGAAAGTGTTTTACATAACATTAAAGAAATTGATTTGGTACCGTATATACTCGCGGTGAAAGTCTGTTCCAACGTCAAAGAGTATGCATCCAGATTAGCCAGCAGATTATCTGGGGTTAAACGGTCGTGTGGTTGGACTATTCAATAGTAATCACAACATAGATTCTGATCTGCTGGCGTATTATGGTCTGTGTTGTCTACATTTGCACTCATGATTCACGCTAATATAGACGGCACTCGTAGCAAAAAATTATTTACAAAGATGGAGATATGGAATTCATGTATGTAGAACTGACTGGGAATGAATCCTTCCATTTTGTTACTGCGGTTAATGTCTTGGATACTTTTTAAATATTGCAGTTTATATAGAGACGGTTTCGACTTTGTATTTTGATAAATATGCCGTTTGTGTTATCTTTTTTTTAATGGCAAACGTTTGCAACATCTCCACCTTCTATTTATTTTGTCTCGTGAAGGATGTTTCCTCTCGGCTGTCTATCTGTCTGTCTTGATGGGAGTGTTGTCAAGGAATTTGACTCTGTTTTGCCAACTAAGTTTTACCCTGTTTAGGCAACAATAAACTGATATGCTGTTCCACACACACACACACACACACACACGCGCGCGCGCGCGCGTGCATACATGTACACAAAAACATATACCTACATACATGCACAAATATATTGATGATTTTGTGTTGTTGTTTCGGGTCTTTCCATTTCGTTGTCTGGTCTTTCCATTTCGTTCCGACAAGGTCACTTTCAAACTGAAGCTACACTTTAGGGCTCTGTACTTTATCTTGTTGGGTGGTTTGAATTCTTTCAAAATGAATTGCCACTGGTATTTTTGCTCCTTTGAACTCTTTCATGCCACAATAAATCAGAACCTTTCTTCATTCACAAAAATACTCGTATCTAAAATTCCTCTCCTGTCCAGACTGTGCATAGTTGATTAAACGGCTTAAATTGCAGATTCTTGTCAGGTGCCATTTTGGTGGTCTCAGTGCATAAGTAGGGCAAATTGCTCATTATATTGCACTTTGTACCAATTAGCTGAAGTCGCGTTAAGCATGTTTGAGAGCCATCTATTGTCCTATGGTGTCCTTTCGATAAGGTCGGAAAGATGGTGGTCTTTCGCTTCTGTGGTCAGCTCTCTAGTCACTTGTCAATTCCATTATGGAGCTATTCACCTGTGGGTCAATCGTTTTAAGCTTTAAGACCAGTTTAGTTCCAAGCATTATGATCCGGCTGGAAAAAACGAGATATTGAAATAATATATAAATGCTGTGTGTTTCTATTAAAAGTGGGGTGGGTTTTACTCGAAAGTGTACAATGACAATAAAACCAAGCTAAGCATAAATAGAGGATAAATACGTCGATTAGTCATATTTGGAGCGAGCATGTACAACATAGGTTATATAGATGTTGAGCGCAGTAAAAATCGAATAAGAAAATATTGCAATGCGTGAGTAATTTGTATGAAAGAAATTCAATCAAAAATTGGATTATGCAATACCCAATACTGCTAAACTCTTGACATTTTGATGATATCTTTACTAAATCTTTAGAGGTGATCTCAATGAACCACGCATAGGTCTACATGTCTGGTATTTTAACAAAGCCTGAACAAAAATGGAACAAAGATATAGATATTTCTGTGAAATATAAGATATTTTCCTTGATAGCTGATATAAAATTCTGAATAAGTGTTGCTACACTTCCTTTGTCCAGTTAAATGTTTTACTTGTTAAGAGTAACTGGACATATTATTCAAAGTAAGGATCTTCACAAGGTTTTCAGAGATTGGAACAAATTTGTTCCTGATATATACTATAATATGTTGATTCTGTAGCCCAGAAATCTTGTCACATGATTTATCTAGACACTAGCACAGTCCTAAAAAGTTTTTAAAAAATCATCAAGGCCATCAATGTTTTTTAATTTTGATTGAGTTCAAGTGAAACAATTTTAGTCTCACTTGCTAGAAATCGATACAATAAAAAAATTGTAAGATAAACGTATCATATTTTATTAGTAACATAGGCGGAATACGGTCTTGTCCAGGTTTGTCCTGACTGATAGTATTCTCTCTACATGGCAGCCAACTGGATAAAACATTTCACCTGAACTATGCATCTGCAGATAAATAACAGCTGTTAAGGACAATATATCAGCAACTTTAATTAAACCATGGGAATTATTTGGTACGCATATATTAATTTTTTAGCGAATGGGAAGGGTAAGGATGAATTTGTAAACGTCGCTCATTTCGTTTAAATTGATTGAAATATTTGTAGTAAACAGCAGCCGATAGAATCACACACCTTCATATTTTGAGGCGAAGAACTTATACATTGATGGCTATGAACGTATTTTCTGAAATGTAAATCATAGAAACTGAGAGTTACTTAATTGATGTTTTTTAAACTCAAAATATCGTGGAAGATGATGGTACGTAAAGAAGGTATCTATACTGACCAGGCGTAACACATAAACACTAGGAAGGCTTTAATATGGTATTGGTGTTTATTACAATCATTTCCATTCAGATCTCCTGATGGTGCGAAACTTGGTTTGCAGATGTCGGCAGAAACCCAAACTAACACATACCCACCCCGCAACATTAATAAAACTTAATCAATAATATCGGAAAGTGATACGAAGACTGAATATACAAATGTACACAAAAGCGACAACTACACAAAGGGAATACATTGCATTATGATGATGATGATGTGTGTGTGTGTGTGTGTGTGAGAGAGAGAGAGAGAGAGAGAGAGAGAGAGAGAGAGAGAGAGAGAGAGAGAGAGAGAGAGAGAGAGAGAGAGAGAGAGAGAGAGAGAGAGAGGTGGGTGGTCATATAATTTTAGTCCACTTTAACCTGTAGTTATTGTTTAGTCTGATAATGTCCATTAATTATCTTCAGAGGTTACGGTTTTCCCCATGATATCACGCATTTTGTGTTTTGACAAGATTTTCATTTCACCATATGAAAGTTTTTGTGATTAATGAAAAAAAAAAGAAAAAGAATGAAACATGTTGCCCATCTGCACGCTCTCCAAACATTATGTCTAGAAAATGATTACTGTCAGGAGAAGAGGACCATTTGCTGGTTTTGATTGGATGGTTCTCATTCGGTCAGGCATCATTGCCCCAAGCCGA
Organism: Potamilus streckersoni; assembly: GCA_016746295.1. NCBI lineage: Eukaryota > Metazoa > Mollusca > Bivalvia > Unionida > Unionidae > Potamilus > Potamilus streckersoni. The sequence continues at coordinate 2,530,016 of JAEAOA010002192.1, read as the reverse complement.
TATTCTTTAGGTTAGTAAATTAGAACCGAGTGAAATGATAGATTTCTTAACTTTCGAATTAGCTACCATGAAATTATGTGTCAATATGTCCGCCATCTTTGCAATCACCGGAAATGAAAATAATATATACGATCATATATATATATATATATATATATATATATATATATATATATATATATATATATATATATATATATATATATATATATATATATATATATATATATATATATATATATATACACGATGAAATTACACATACACACAGACATATAGACATAGTATTATGAATTCATAATAGTAATATTTTAAGGCTTCTGTTTACTAATGAAATTTTCATACAATCACTCGGACAACTTTATCCTTTAAGGCTGCGTAAATGATGGTGGAGAGTGACGTATAAGGTGGTCAAGGCTATGCTAAAAAGCACGTGGACGTAGTCTTATGCATTCTGTTGAGAACAAGCTACATTAAGTGTCTCAATACACGATTTCATTGTTAGAATGGTATATACGACGTGCTGAATAATTTATCTCAGCGAATATGTTTCCTGGTTGGTTTATTCCAGATTAGACGATTCTTATTGGTTTGTCCAGTGATGACGATTACTGATTGGTTTATCCAGTGATGACGATTTCTGAATGGTTTATATAGGGATGACAATTCCAGATTGGTTTATCCAAGGATAACTAATCCTGATTGGTTTATCCCAGACATGACATGGATGACAGAGTTATGAATTCGATTTATATTGATCATTTAAAGCCCAGAGATCCAAGAATTCATAACTTCTTCCTTGGGATTAGCAAATTCAAATAACGAATGTCTACTTGTGGTGTACATGGTAATCATGACGTAGTGCATAACCTGTTACATCCGAAACCTCGTGAAGCATTTTTGGTGCTTTTCGAAAGTGTAGTTATACTTATCAGAACAATTGTTTTCCAAATATATAGCTCGGAATTATTTTTTCTTATTAGTTTAAGTTTCTTTTGCGCGCAGTTTTCTTAAAATGAATGAAAACTTGGTTTTAACACTAGCTTTACAAATGTTCACTTTATACTCGTTGCACATTTGATCTCTTTCGTTTCATTCCCTGAAGAGATTGATATTCTATTGCCATTAGATTAGATCTTATTCGGTGAATGAAATGGCATTTGATTATATCATTATCGGTGAATAAAATGATCCCTGGATTATAACATTATCAGTGAATGAAATGGCCTTTGGATTATAACATTATCGGTGAATGAAAATACTCTTGGATTCTAGTATTTTCTGTACATCATTCTACATAAAATTTGTACTGATATTGTTTGAAGCCTTTTAGTATATATATATATATATATATATATATATATATATATATATATATATATATATATATATATATATATATATATATATATATATATATATATATTGTATAAATTGGCTACTTTTGGATGATATTTTAAGTTTATGCTCATATTTATCTAAATATAAGATATTAGATTCGTGTTTAGTTGTGATTTTTTTTCCATTTTACTTCACTACAAAAAAGCCCCAGTAGTAAAATCGGCAGATGAAGCAGCTCAGAATTGAAAGACAATGCACACACACACACAGACACACATACATACATACATACATACATACATACATACATACATACATACATACATACATACATACATACATACATACATACATACATACATACATACATACATACATACATACATACATACATACATACATACATACATACATACATACATACATACATACATACATACATACATACATACATACATACATACATACATACATATATATATATATATATATATATATATATATATATATATATATATATATATATATATATATATATATATATATATATATAATTTTTTATTTCAGAATTTAAAGAGACATCATTCCTGTATGCAATATCTTCTGCCAGTTTAGTGAATACTTTTGCACGAGAATGCAGCCGCGGAAGTATCGATCGCTGCACGTGCGACGAGTCAAAGAACCTGAAAAATAAGGAGGCGTGGCTTTGGGGAGGATGCGGGGACAACATAAAATACGGATTAAAATTTACAAGGAAATTTTTGAAATATTCCAAAAGAAGAGGGAAAGATATAAGAGCTAAGGTAGACGAGCATAATAGTCGTTTAGGGAGAAAGGTATTATTTTTCTTCTTATTGTATATTTATGGCTACCTCGACGGTCATTAATACATAGGTTCCAATTCTTTAAATAGTAGCGTTTTACTTCATATAATATTAATGACCATGACGATGACTCTAATAATGACGACAATAATTTTGACGATCTTCATAATAATGATTATAATCGTCATCAGCAGTTTTTTTTGTGCATTAGAAATTACATCAGCGTTGTTCATTTTGGTGGTAATGGTAGCGATAGATTAATCCGTAGCAACAGAATATATACCAATATCAGCAGTATTATAAAGTCACAAGCTGTAATAGTAGTAGTAGTAGTAGTAGTAGTAGTGGCAGTAGTAGTAGTAGTATCATTAGTAATAAAAATGACGCAGTAATATCTAAAAAGGTAGTAGTAGTAGTTGTAGTAGTAGTTGTGGTAGTAGTAGCTGTAGTAGTAGCAGCAAAAGTAGTAGTAGTAGTAGTAGTAGTAGTAGTAGTAGTGGCGGATAAGGAAATATCGCAACGGTACTTTGCTATAGATATGAAACCTCAATCATTTTTTGCATGTACTTGGATCTGCCTAGAGTTACACTCGTTAATAATCATTGGTGCTGATTATGTATCTATCAGGAAGAAAAAGTGCTTTTAGATTCCAGTTATATCCGATTATTATCATTTTTGGTTTTATCCTGATAGCAGCCGTCCACATGTAAATTTGTGAATGCAATATTATCGATACTCCATAAAATAAGGACATTAATAAAAAAATGATTCATATTCATTATGATTGTATTGCTGATAATATAAAATAATAATGATATTGTTTTTATTGCGTCGATCTCAGCCATTAGATATTAAAACAACTTCCGCGATATTTTTAATCGCCAAAGTTGTATCACATAATTTTATAAATTATATAATTTTTTAGCAGCATCTATGCAGATCAAAGGCATCTCTTCCTCCTAGTGAGATTTAGTGACTCCCTCTGGCCACTTTTTGCTTTCTTCAGGAAGTGCAGATCAATGGAAATCCTCCATTGTGCCTGTAATCTTGTCTCTATCAATACCACTGCACAATTTATAAATCACAATTGAAAATTTTTACTTTCCCTTACAATGTTTTAAACTTTTAGCATCAAGCGATGAATTCTAGCTTTGCGCTCTTTCCATCAAAGAAAGTGCATACTAATTATCGTCCGCAGGCTGTCTTCTATGTTGCATTATTGGTGAACATGTACCCTATGTTTGACGTTACATGAATCCGGATTGTTTCTGTGCCAAACATGTTGTCCGGACACGAAAGGACCGTGTTTCGTCAATAGACGGATGTCGCCAGTTGCGTTATTTATGGAGTGAACCTACAAACCTTGATCACAGGAAAGATTACTCCAGCATGTGTTTCAAACTAATGCCCTAATTATTCTGTCTTCTTGTATTTTTCTTAGTTCCTCTTAAAATAGACAACTACACGAAGGGAATACATTTCATTATGATGAGAGAGAGAGAGAGAGAGAGAGAGAGAGAGAGAGAGAGAGAGAGAGAGAGAGAGAGAGAGAGAGAGAGAGAGAGAGAGAGAGAGAGAGAGAGAGAGAGAGAGTAGCAGTATGTTTGTATTTCTTTCTTCCTGTCTCCTTGATTCTGTCTCTCTAGCTTTACATGTAATCTTAGGGCATTTCTTCATTGTAAGCACTTAATCTAAAAAAAAAGCCAACCAAATATTTATTAGCATCTTGTCACTCTGTCAAAACTTTTACTAGATCAATGTATCTTGTCATTGTATTAAACTCGCTACATCCTGCTATCTCGACAACGTGTCCAACTACAGAATCAATCAGGCAAGAAAATCTGTTGCAATCCATATGACTTGTAAAGTAGATGAAAATAAACAAGAATGTAAACAGTCTTATAACGGTAGTTTTCTTTTGCAAATCATGACTATTTCCTGGATAGACTTCCATTCCTCAACTTTAAGGCATTTGCACATCATTTTGGACACTGGCTATAAGTCCATTTCATGGAAATAGTTGTCTTTTGATTGTAGATTTGCTATTGGTAAATGAATCATAGCCTTACGCCGTGTATTGCTATTTCTTTTTTCCAAAAGAATGCTAGAGTATTCTGTCACATTAAATATTTGTTATTAACCAGCAGTAGATACTGATAATTTTGAATCACCTGACTTCATAGTGTTTTTTTTTTTTTTTTGAATTATGCTGGTTACTATTTACTCTTAAGCGCTAATTTTATCGTCTTAAAATGTTTTATGACATTGTGCATCGCACATTTTCGCCTTCTAACTTCTGAAAATAAAATGCATTTTAATTTCGCCTCTTTATTACTGATGATGATATTGGTGACGACTACGACGACGACGATGATGATGATGACCCTAAGGACATTTGAGCTAATGGACTAGCGACCATTGTTTCGTCGTACTATTGTTATATGCATTATCAATGCGTAATTCTTTGATATTTGTATAATTCTCTTTTCCTCCAAAACGATTTCTTTCAAGGCACTTAACTGAGTTTGACGTAATATATTCCAATATTATGACATTTAAATTTACTTAAATAAAGCCTATCCATTACAAATTATCATAATTAAAATTAGACAAATTTTTAAAGGAGTGTTTCACTGAAATTGCTTAACAAACTTTAACCTAATAGGCACCAATTAATGTCTTTTTTTTTCTCTGTAAATACACTGCCGATCTAACATCAAATATGGCCACCTTTACTAAATGCAAGAAAACCTTTAAACAACTTTGCCATAACTTGTAAATATTAATTGACTAAGTTTGACTGAAAACATGCTGATATTAGCCAAATATGGTTGAAGTGTCTAAAAATTGGAAAACCTACAAAATATTTTTAAGTCCTTACTCAGCAGAATAAAACTGAATTACAGCTAGTGGTGGATCCTGACATCGAGACCTTTTCATCATGTCTTGACGCCATTAAAATGGCTGCCATTGCTTAAATTTCTTTCTGGAACTTGTCTATCCATTCTAGTGTCACATAGTACATTAGTATCTTGTTGATCGGACCATAATAATGCTAATTCTGCGAATGTTACGTAAAACAGACAAAACTTTGAGCAAATATGTATAAGAAGGCATTATTATTATTATTATTATTATTATTATTATTATTATTATTATTATTATTATTATTATTATTATTATTATTATTATTAACGTTTATTGTTTATGTTTTTGCAGATTGTCCGGGATAAAGTGAAAACCACATGCAAATGTCACGGAGTATCCGGGTCCTGTACGGTGCAAACGTGCTGGAGACAACTTTCACCATTCCATGTTATTGGACAGTTACTAAAAGACAAATACGAGAGTTCTTTTAAAGTTGTGACATACACCAACCAGGCAACTGGAAAATCCCATCTTGTGAAAAGACTAAAAGAATCACAAGACATTTCAGAGGAAAGTTCTGCACCAAAAACGGGAGATATGGTTTACCTAGAAGACTCACCTAATTTTTGCACGGCGAGCAAGTATTCACCGGGTACGGTCGGGAGAACTTGTCAAAAGGGGATTAACTGTGACGTAATGTGCTGTGGGCGGGGTTACAATGTAAAATCGGTGACTGTGAAAAGCGCTTGTCAGTGTCAAGTGCATTGGTGCTGTTATGTTGAATGCAAACAGTGTATGAACGAAGAAGAAATTTACATGTGCAAATAAAAGTAGTTCTATTCCAAAGGCATCATTTAAAATTAAAGAAAGAGCTATCAGCAACGTATATATTAAGGAACACATAATCATCGATTGAGGGACAACATTTTTGTCTCAAATATATAATGCCTGAATGATAGTTATACAAGTTTCATCTAAACTGGAAATACCCGAATCAAACTCACCCCGCAAGACTTTTCTATGAAAAACATCGTACATAAATTAATTTGCAGTTAACCCTAAAAAAAAAAACTTTGTAAAAACGGAAGCAATTCGGTGCTTCCTTGATTTTTTCCATGACAAAAACTCGAATGTGTCGTCAAGGCAGCCGATTTGAATTTCGTACACGTGACAACACTCTTACGTGATGAAATATTACGTAACAGTATACATAAAAACTAGAGTATTATTTAATTGGAAAGATTCTACTGGTTAAAAGTGTATGGTCCCTATATTTCATTGATCTGTTATTTTTATTCCATATACAATCAAGACAAGAGAGAAATTGTAAGTTGTGTAATATTTTATGCTGTTTCGTTTTATGCTTTACCGAAAAATGGGAAAGTCAATACGCTTCGTACATCCGACAATTTTTCTGGCAGGACAGAAAAGGCAGAGGTTAATCGGATTGAAGCACACTTAAATGACGTTTAAATGCATTTGCTTACGCAAATACAATCTGAATTATTAAGTTTTTGTGCTAATTTGTTTTGAACAAGGAAATATTCCAAGCGCTGAAGAAAAAGTTCAAAATGGTCTCTTTCATAGTTTATCACATTTTCTTTTCAAAATGGATGCTCCAGTTATACATTCTGAGTACATTTTAATGCAGGAAATGTTGTTATTACAAGTCATGCTTATGGTGCCTCCTTTGGCAGACAAATACTCGGAATATGCTGACAAAGTTATATATATATATATATATATATATATATATATAGTAGACTACATATATTGACGGAATCAGTGTAAATTAAGTAACTTATCGTTTTTTTCCCAAAATTTGCCTTTTTAAAAGAAGCCCAAAACTGTAATAATATGTGCATTACAACAAGCAAACATTGAGTAAAATAAGAAATAAGAAACAGTCCGAATAATAAAAATAAAACAGTATTACTAATTGGTCTCACTAACATCGAGGAAACACTTCCATCCACCCACACAATGAATTGATGACATTGGTAGATATATTATCATGTCAATAAATGATTACATTTTTTTCCTATTTGTTTTTAAAATATCTGAATTCGCAATAAATCATAATTTAATAATTTCTTGCCTTTATTTAAGACACTTATTAGCATTAGACAGAACATCTGGTTTTAATGAATAAAATAATATGCAAAGAAAAATGCATTTTCTCAATCAACGGGAAGCGTAGTAAGGAAAGAATTAAAATGATAGTGCAATTTTATTTATTTTCTTAAATATGTTCCACAGTCTAGACTTACAGTCGGTTGGTTTTTATGATGACATGTTCCGTATATTTTCTACCATAAAATGCAATGTTTATTCTCTTTGATACAGTGTTACGGTTAAAGTATTTTCGCATGTTTCATTGATGAATAATTACATTTGTGTACATAATAAATAGCACAAATTGAGACACCCACTCACCACCCCAAGGCCAATTAATTTTAACTTCCGAGGTCACAAAACAGACTTCAACATTTCCTGTATCACTTTTGTAACTATTGTGTGTCAGTGTGTGTAATTTGGATTTTAAACATAGCTTTAAAAGTTGTATTTTTTAGTCGTAACGCTACGATGTCTGCAGTGTAGCATTTTTGTAATGATAACTAGTACTGGGGTATCATGCTGCAGACACGTAGCATGATGTACCATCCAGTCTTAATGTCTTAACACCTAACACTAACTTCTTAATGCCGAGTGCCAAGCGAGTGCCAATGGAGGCAGCTGTATGTTCCATTTCTTATAAGTCTTTGTTATGAGCCGGCTGTGATAACTATTGTAACTATTAAATTTCACAGAACATTCTTAAGCATCACCATACTGAAAGACTAACAAAGGATGGTGACAGTGTTACGGTGAAAATATTCTATGTAGATATGAAGAAATGTTTGTCCAGAATAGCAAAGCCACGAGTTACAATACATCATGCTTCCTCTTTAAGAGTTTATATTTCCTTTTATCTGTTGAAAACGTACACCCACTCATACCCTATAACTTACATCTACTCAGAAACTTGGACTGTCCTTTTTGATATAGTTTAAAGGCAAAAACTTTGCATGAACTTCTTTCTCCATTGTGTACCATTACAACCAACGGAAATCACTACAGCGATAGCAGAACTTGCGAAATTTCGCAATTCCAGGGCAAGGTTAGCCCCTACATGAAATGCTTCAAATTGTGTATTTTGTCAATATATGTTTTGATACTAGAATTAGGAGAGATTTTTATTTTCAGGGACACATTTCTTGGCGGATTGATATAGTGAAAATTATAGGGAGGGTACTGTGGAAACATCACATAGCGGTCGTAACAGACAGATATTCGAGCCTAACATTTTTCATCCTTTTAATGGATTTATGTTAATCTTGAAGGAGTTTTGGTTCATTACTATATATTTCTGCATTCAGACATGACTGTTATGGTCTTGACTATTTTGCATTATTGTTCCTTAACATACATTGCACCCAAATTCCGAGTGTTCTTGAGAAGTTCATCGTTTTCAAACATCATCATGACTACGAAGAGAGATAAAATCGCTACTTAAACAGTTTTGTTAAAATATTTAATCAAGAGCGTCTTCGTAACAGCATTTTGTTGTAGAGTGTACCATAGAGAGACAATGAATATCAAATAGAAACATGTCATGTAAATTCAATCGCTGACAGTTTGCATGATGCACATGGAAAACTCTTTAATAAAAGTGAATACTTTAAACTATACTACTTGTTGTTTGAGTTTTTTTTAGCTATATTTGATGGCACATAATCACTGACTACGTAAATATATGTTAGAGTTTACATATAAATTTATGTTCGTTCTCAGAGAGAGAGAGAGAGAGAGAGAGAGAGAGAGAGAGAGAGAGAGAGAGAGAGAGAGAGAGAGAGAGAGAGAGAGGGGGGGGGGACAAAACAGACAGAACAAAGAAAAACGGGAAAAGACAACGTAAATAAGAATTTGAATAATTTACACTTGGGCTGATATTTCCTAAATGAGAAAAGGAAAGTAGTTTCAAAAGTGATATCACCGATATGGGAATAAAAGTGGCGATATCATTTTTCTTCTATTGATTCTATATTTCGTTATGAACTATTTAATAATACTTACACACTTCATGCTATCTCTCATATGTCTCTTTGAAATGAAGTTCCCTTGGATTGATTTCTTGTCTCGTTCTAGTATATATTTGTCATGGTCGTCATAGTAACTAGACATGTAATAAGAGCTATTTATATCTTTTTGTTGCAAGCAATTCATAACATTATGGAAATCAAGTTATGAAAAATACTTCAGATAACACAAAAGCTACAAACGTGACCAATAAAAACTTTATAAAACCCAGACACTTTTCTAGGTTACCTGCCATGATATAAGTTTTGTTACTCATTTAAATACAATAAAAATGAAATAACTTCAGCTGAACATATTTGTGATTTCCTGGCAATAAAGAATGCATTTTATCTTGAATTTAACAGTTGTTCTTCTGCTGAAAATTATATCCCTCCCTATCAGGTAAGGCATATCACCGTAACGTCGAAATCAACGGCAGAAATATAAATGAAATCTAGACTAAATAAACTAATTAACATTGTGCACAAATTATAATATTTCCGACAAAACCCTATCTCGCAACAGACTTGTGTATGAGAAAAACACGAAATACGCATTCATCCCAAGTTTAAAAGCAATTTTCTTTGATATGTCATGAACCGAGTTTAACACACAAAGCAGATTTTCTTTTTATCTTAGCGCAATTTATAACCTGCCAATTTGCACAAACGTCCGCAAAGAATTTCATCCCAAGAAATTAAGCTCATCTACTCTGATTGCAAAAATGACTCCAATGTACTGGGTTATGTGATTTATTTTCTGATGTAGTAATCGTTGGTGTTCTTGAAAAACAAAACATCGTGGAAAATGCTCATAAAGAAAATAAAAAATGTCGAAGACTGGGGCAATTGCAGTAGATATACTGGGTAGTTATGTTAATTACTTAGAACAGTATATCACTCTATATTTAATGATTTTGCCGACAATTCAGGTTTCCTCGACAAATTATTATTCCTATGTGTCGTTGCTTCCTTTGTATACTCCATCTACCGATGAACTCATTTGGATGTCTTCAAAGAACATTGCTAGAATACTAAGGATATTTATATCTTGTCTCGTGACAAGGAATTCGAACATTTAGGTCTCCTTCAGTTTTAAATTTTTTGCTAAATGTTGGTAACACTGACAGAAACCCTTATTTACGACGAATAACGATAATATGTACAGGAAAGGTGAGTTAATACTCGGCTACAAACGCTCTATAAATGTTCATCAGCATTGCCAACAAAATATTTAGTGGGAAGGCTGGATACAAAGAGAGATGACTATCTACATTCATTCTTGCCAAAAACAGTCAAATCTATCGTTACATCTGACCCATCCTCAGCAGCTTACGTCGAATTCGATTTGCTGATAAAATCTGTTGTCTTCAGAAGTGAAGGTTTGCTATGGTCGAATTATCTACTGCGTATCTCTCGCACGTGCTGTTGGTTTGATATTTAAGAAAGAGTTCAAAAGCATAATAGGAACTCCTTTATTATTAAGGGGAAATTATAGATATAAATTGCATTCCTCGTTGGCTGAAGTGCGTTAGGTGGGAACATATTTCGATGAAGCGATCTTTAAGTCTGGTGTCTGAGCAGCGAATTAAATATCTGGGAGGAAAAGAATGAAAACGCAGGATGCAAAAAGTCCACGGATAAGTGTAATGCTTAGTTCTTCTTGACAGCTACCAGCACCATTCTCAGACGGGATGAGATACTATCTTTTACTAAAGTCATTCCCTACAAATATATTTATGTCTATATATTTGTATAGTTAGATACATTTAGGACTTTGCATTTTAAATAATATAAATGTATTTTAAATAATATAGTATACTGCGTACAATATAAACGATTCGCCTGTATAACGATACTATGATAACGTTAGAAGCCATAGGGAATTATTAGCTTCAAGACCGTTTGAATTATTTATTTTGCCATTGTTATTGCACAATGATTATAATAAACCGTGTCGCAATAATTATAACACCATGTCACAGTGATTATAACACACATGTCAAAGTATTCAAAATACCATGTTACAGTGATTAGAACACACCGTGTTATATTGATTATAACATGCCATGTCACAATGATTGTAAAACATCATGTTTTATTGATGATATAACGCACCATATCACAATGATTGCAACACACCGTCAAAACGGTTACAATATACCATGTCACAGTGAACAACACACAATATCACAATAATTGCAACACACCATATCATAGTGATTACAATACACACAATGTGACAACAACACTCCAAGTAAAAGTGATTACAACACACCATGTCACAGCGATTACAACATAACGTTCACAATCAGCAAATTTCTACTATCTTTCATCTGCTGTCTTAAGTAATGACTACCAGATGAATCTAACAGACTTAATTTGGCCAATATATCCGAAATTTATTTGCTGCATTTCCTTTTCTATATATACAAATAAGACGGTCTTTAAGTTTCCTTTCGTTATGTGTGTGTGTGTGTGTGTGTGTGTGTGTGTGTGTGTGTGTGAGAGAGAGAGAGAGAGAGAGAGAGAGAGAGAGAGAGAGAGAGAGAGAGAGAGAGAGAGAGAGAGAGATTGTCCCAAAATACTAACAAATTCAGGCAGCTATGAGTAACTACAAAAGAAGAGAACATGTTTGTTAAATGATGTGATGTGGTTATGATTTTTAACGTAGCTTTAAAAATTTTCAGTCATATCGCTACGATATCTGCAATGGGGCAGTTTATAGTGATATCTCTCATGGGACATCATGCCACAGACATGTAGCATGATGTCCCACCAAGTTGCATTTTCCTGACACTAACGTCTTAATGCTGAGCGTCAAGCAAGACAGCTATTAGTACCATTAGTCTTTGGCATGACTCGATCGGGGATCGAACCCACAACCTCACGAATCCAAGGCGGACGCTCTAACCACCAGGCCACCGGAGCGGTTTTATTAAATTATGTTTGATACTACATTATGTCATCTTCGCCCATTATTGCGAGAAACAGCAATATTTCCCTTTGCATCAGAGGTGTTGGAAATCTTGCTTCTTCATTCTGCATTTTATAAATTGACTCTGTGACTTTCTGAGTAGCAATTAGTTTGTTCTCTTTCTATCATGGATTTTCTTTCGCATACCAGGCATTTTATGAAGCAATGCGTAGCAAAAGCATAATAAATAGTTATGAAGAAAAGAGAAAAATCGAATCAGATTTTAATTTTATGTATGTGTTCCATTGCTAGCCATCAGCACGCGAGAATTGTCACAATTGGATGACTTCGGTCATTTTCAATCCCTCTCGAGTTCTTGCTTTCTGTAAAGAAATGAGTAGCAATATGTGGCGACCAGGTAGGGCATTGCAGTGATTTGGAGCAGTAGTTTTAGGAGGCACTTTGGATCCATGGACGTAACATGGAAAAGGTTTATGGGGCGGTGGGTTTATGGGACGGAAGAATTTATGGAGCAGAAGGGTTTATAGGGTCAAAGGGGAAGAACAGTGGTAAAGGGTTCATACACAACACACATACAGACAAATATTTTTGGCAATAGTAAATAATATCTTTTCTAAGCATGTGAATGACCACGAAAGCGGCCCTTGCGGTTTCTTATACATTCTTCATGACCTCTGGTTTTCCACCATTCTTTTCCCAGTCTCTGAATTTCGCCATCTTTTCGTTTCTTCAGGGATCCAGTCCTTATGCCTATTATTCTAGATTTGTCCTGGATCTTGATCCAGTTCTCATTCGAGCCTTTAAATTCCATTGCAGTCTTCTCTGTTCCCTTTCACTCCTTCGCCCAATTAGCGTTTATTTTCACCACTTCTTCCTCCATATCTTCCTTTTGTTCACTGTGGGCGTTGAAATATTCACACAGTTTTGTATATTCTTCTGGGTTGCCTAGCAGTTAAGTGTTCATTTCTTGTTTTACGTTGTTGTTGCCTCCTCGATCATGTATATTATATATTGCAATTTCCTTGTGATAAACATGATTGGTTGGAAGGCTAGCTCTAGTGTGTCAAAGTTGTTAAGTATTATTAGGATGAGGTCACTAACATAGATTGCCAGGTTTCCAATTTTTCAATTGTCTTTATTCTAGAAATATCTAATGGAGTAATCTGTTAGTTTAGGCATATACCTAACGGTACTGTTAATGTAGGTTTCTTGTAATCTATAAGATTCCTGGCTTGTGACTTCTTTATTTATTCTGATTAATATTTCATTGATAAGTTTTAACTAATCACAGGTAGTTCCACTGCCATATTGTTACCGAGTGCTTGACATCTTTATTATTTTTGCTACTGGAGTCTATTAATTCCTACCAGTAATGATTGTTGAATTGGGAATATTTGTCCAATAATCTACTCGTTTGATGCAGTGGGTGGTAACAGAGTTTGGTTACCTTGAGTTAATTCTGTAATCCCCATTAGAAGGTCTCTAATATATTTAAGCATAGTGTTTAAGAGTATGTACGAGTTCGTATCAGGATGATAGCTGACATATTTATTATTGTTATTACCTACTGTGCTTCTTGGTTTATCTTTGTTCTGCATAGGTATGTTTGGATTTACCAATTCGGTTTTAATATTGTGTGTGTTTCGTCTGTTGTTGTTAGCATTATTTGTAGTGCTATTTCTTGCATCTGCCTTTCCGGTTGGTATAGGTACATTGTGGTGTATTGCTTGATAGTTTCTTTGGGTCGTCTTTCTTTAGCTACGTTTAGTTGCTTTCACTAATTCTTTCCTTGGCTGTCACTGTTGGAATGTTGTTTTCGTCTCTATTCCTGCTTCTATTTCTACTTTTTTTTGATTGACATTTTGTTTTTGCTTGTGGTAAGAGATGTTGTCATGAATATAACCCGAATAAAGACTACGTCGCTTTTAGATACCGAAAGTACGTACGTGAAGACAAACATCCCATACTCAAAATACATATATGTAAAACCTTGATATTGAGAAGAAATATCCCTCGAACCTAAAAGAAACTTTCTTCTTTTTACATACAAACACACTACACCATATCATAAAAACACACCTTTTAAAAAGAGAAAAGTTTTGTTTTAGTAAAGACAACACATACATACACAAAACATTTTTAAAAGGGAAATGATTTTTGTTTTAGTAAAGACAAGCATACACATACAAAAATGTATATACACACATTTTCACACAAGCAGGGCTTGAAAGTGTTCAAGGACACACGTTCAAATCCTCACACACATTGAAGAAGGGGAAAAAGATTTTATGGAGAAAGACAAAGACGTACCGAAATAAACACAAACAAATGCATTTGGCAAAATCATTAGTCTCTTTTCAAGAGATCTGTTTAGTACTGGAAAAGGTCTTTTGTTTTCTGCAGTGCATCTGGTTAATGCCAGTACATCCCAGATCGATCGCCACACATGCAGAATCGAATCCATCGATTGTCACCCCAAAGATTGTTGAAGATGGGAAACACTAAGTTAGCCTGACTCGTTTCAGAGCCCCATTTTTCCCCTGTAGGGACTTTGAATGCTGCTGTGACCCACAGGCATTACTTCACACGTCTGCCGCATCATCAGATGGGCAATAGGCTTTTTCCATTCCTCCTCTTCTTTTCCTAATCCTCTAGATCAGCTTACTTTTTTAGGGATTCCTGTTCGTCCAGGAAGAGATGATCATGTTTCAGGTGAACTGTATTTCCAAACGTTTCTGCAGCTTGTTTATTTTAGCTTGGATGTTGATTTATTAACGATGGGCAGTCGACTGTACTTACTTCTCTTATGATTAAAGTTGTATTAATCCATTTGGGCATGTACGACTCGTTAATGCCAACGCCGTCGTCTACTTGGTTTATCGCACCGAAGGGAATTAGAGCCTTACTCCGGTACGTATTAATTTGTGTACTGCACACTACTAAACTCAATGTCTTGATGATGCATGGGAGAAGAATTTGGCGAGAGAGCCAGCTCGCTCCACACGAAGGTACCTTGTCCAAAGGCGAAACTTTGTTCCCAGCTGGTCTAAAATAATAAATTTGCCGCCTTATTAGAGTTTGGAATGATTGAATCTATGTGGTATGAGATGAAGTATAAAGAAGAGAATTTAGTATTAGTCGAAAATGGGCGAGTACCTTTGGGCATTGGATATTATAATTCCGTAAATATGGCTCTTGATTTAGATCACAGTTTTAATTGACTCAAACGTTTGCCAACATGTGCGGCTGAGCCCATTGATTTTGGGCTTATCCCCATCTTAAAATTTAGATAATTTATGGGCAGGTTCGGCCGCAGTCGTGAGTCAAGATCAGTGGTTCTAAATAGGTTATCTTTTATATTTTCCACCTTGTGGGTGAGGGGGTTGACGGTATTGGGAATTACAACCTTACATTATTACTAAGTTTTGGGGCTTAATGAATACGATCGAGTAAGGGAAGTAAGGAGTTCTTCATCAAATGAGGCTGGATTCGATCATGCGAAGTGACACCATTTCCTCGTGACATGACTTATGGGTTGTTTGATTCTCCCTGCTTCATGATAGTCGTGTGTATGGGTGTGTAAACATGGGGAAAATATGACGGTGTTCCTGCTAAAGTGTTGTATTATGATTGTATCTTACCTAGTTTTCCAATCTTCGAAATGAAATTCAGGATGTTACTGACTATCTCTCATGGGTATTATTATAACCTGAATTCACGAATTCTGGATACTTGATAAGTGTTCCTGTTGCTTTTATGGTATCTTCCAATTGTTTCCTTTGTACTTTGTAGCATAAGGTGTTCTAAACTGCAAGGCACTGGGCAGTATGGCAGTCAGTACCTAGCTAACAAGGTCAAGGTAATTCATGTTTTGTATCTGTCGACGGACAAAACACTATACAACATATACAAAGACGTTTAATATTTTATTCCAAAAAGACAGACAAAGACATAGATACACATGCAAAACACACTACTACACAAGCAAGGGTAAAAAGTGTTTATAGCCACATTAATATATCCTAAAATGGTAACACAAATTGGAAAAGGGAAGGAGTAATTTGTTTGGGAAAAGACAAACACATGCAAACACAAAACATGAAAGCAAATATGTTTTGAATATTGATCAGTTTCTTTTCTAGAGATCTGGCTAGTCCAGAAAAAGGGCTGTTTTGTGTTGCTAATTTGGCCTGATTGCATTTAGTTTCTGCGAATTAGACTACGTCTAACTGTAGGTTTTAGAAAAGAGAAAACTAACTCCTTTGCATACACTCGACATTCTAGATGCACTCTCAGCTCCAGTCTCTGCTGTTGCATACACTCGACATTCTATGTGCACTCTCAGCTCCAGTCTCTGCTGTTGCATACACTCAACACTCTAGATGCACTCTCAGCTCCAGTCTCTGCTGTTGCATACACTCGACACTCTAGATGCACTCTCAGTCTCTGCTGTTCCTGTTGCTGCTGAATTTCCTTTTTCTGTCCATTCATTCTTCATTCACTCTTCTTTTTCCTTCTTTGACCTCTTCTTTACGTCTTGGGCAAATGTCAACATCCTCGTGTTCTCCATCTCGGCTGGCTTCTGAAACAGGTTTTGTCTGATGAGTTGCAAACGCATGTAGGCACGATTGAAGTATGTTACTTGTTGACAAGTCAGTGATTAGTGACCAGACTGGCTGAATTACATATTATGGATTAAAGTTGCGTATTACCAAAGAGTTGTTGTTATTGTTCTGGGGCTTAACGCCATTTTTCAGCACACGAAAGGCTATACATGGCGGCCAGTATTAATGGTGGAGGAAGAAACCGGGAAATCCGCGAAAAGAACCACTGACCCACGAGAAGATACTGGCAAGCTTTCTCACATATCCACATTCGCCGAATCTTAGACTCGAGCTCACGCAGACAGAGGTGAAATGGCAGTGATTCGTAACGGAGAGCGCTTTAGACCACTCAGCCACTCCCCCAAAAGTATCTAGTGTGACGAGCTAATGCCAGCACTACTGGCTTCTTAATTAATCGACGAGTGGGAATTAAAGCTTCTACTTTAATGTTTGCATCGCCCACATCTTAATTTCATGTATGTTAGCGCCAAAGGGGATAGGAGTCAAGAGTGCCCGCTCGTATTAACGAAGGCGTATAGGAATTCCGGAAATTTGTTTTTGATTCTCATGTCCGCAATAGAAACGTGTCATCTTGTCGTCAATGTTTAATTATATCTCTATTCTTATTTGTTTTTAATATATTAAAAGAACTGAGGAAGGATATATAAAAAAAAATACAATGGTTTTGTTTATAGATACTGGAATAGTTGACACAAGTTTTTATGTTTTTTTAGTTTTGAGATGGTTCTACATTTTGCCACATTGTGTGGCTGAACTTGATGGTTTGGGGTTTCAATATATATATATATATATATATATATATATATATATATATATATATATATATATATATATATATATATATATATATAATAGGATAATTTTGACTATTATAATCAGATCGGCATAACGATTCCTATTGTTTCTAATTGTGGTTCCGCTTTTGGTTAGAGTCCTGATGCAATTAAGGTTTTACCATCTTATAAAACTTAATTTGGGGGCCTAGATAAGTCAGCCTATTTTAGTCTTTTCAACATGGCACAGCTGGGACTTGGATTTTGGACCACCTTATCGATCTAAGTTTATGGGCCAATCAAACTAATGTTGGAGTTTTATATTCTAGTAACTTAATCGTTGCCTCATTTTGTGACTGTTAAATGGCTTTATTTATAACATGGTTGAGGATACGTAATCTGTGATTTAAATTTGGGTTTAAGTTATGCCATTTTATTTATTTTTGAAACTTGAATGCTTATGAATCTTCAATTACTTTATTTTATTTTACAATTTAGAATTAACAAGGTTCGTCTAAATGTATTGAATCATGATTCTCTACATTTATGCAATTTTCTGAAATTTAAGTGTGTTTATTGAATTAATTTCTTATCCTTGGTCCACCTCAGGAGGAACAGGGAATTCGTTTTCAAACGAAAGTCAGGTTCGACACGATTCCAAGCCCGAATAACCTGACTTTCATTCCATTCATCAACCGATTTGTTTCCCTAACTCCTCGAATAGGCTAGGCGTTTGTGGAAGCGTTTTATTTTATCCCATGTTATCCGCATTATATAATTTTATGTATATTTACTGATGATGTTTAAACCTTAGTTAAAATATTTATTTATAATATTTTGTATATATTATTGTATTATTGTTTGTACTGGATGGAAATATTCCCCCTTTTACTTTGATCAGAAATATAGTTCAAGACGTTATAACAGTACTTGTAGAGAAGTGGATAATGAGTAATGCATCGAGGATCTCGCATGGTACGGCATCGATATGTTTGCACAACATCACACTCGAGTTTCTCACTTGAATCCCTCACTCATTTGTGGCTTTGTGGAACAATTCATCTTTCTAGCTCTGCGCTTGTAGTCGTAAAAGTGTCGATCTTGGAAGTATTCCCTTTTTATACTAGTGCTTGGTGTGTCCATATGCTAAAGTGCTGTAGTATGAAGCGAAAGTGTTGATCCTATATGAACTGCAGATACTATTTCAGCATGTCAAATTCGATCACTTGACTCGCTCGGTAATTCAGTCTCAATCCTTTGACTTTGCAGGTGGTATGCATTTCTACTCTTCTTGTCGTTGGGGTGTTCGATGGTCCATCGCCGTCGATTTCTGGTTTCAGGCTCTCAACGCCACATTTTCGGATGAAGTTGTACATGTCAAAGAAAAGGACTCGATTTCCTAAAAGGATTAAGGTTTTGCACAAGTTTAAGCGATCATTGGCTGTCACGCACGCTGAAATGATGTCATTTTCAAACTGGCTGAGAAGTACAAAATCTGGCTCTTCTTCGTAAATGACCAAGATCAAATCTACACAAACGACGTCCATGTGTCTGGTGCCATGATCATAATAGTGAACGTTATGCAAATACATGAAGGCAGTATGTTGATTAGATTCGGTATTGAAAAAGTGTTGAAAATACATTTTATTCATTTCTGTCATTACAAGCATTTGAGGCATTCTCATGGTATCTTTAAACTCTGCTTGTCCCATTTGCATGTTTATGATTTTGGCTCGTTCATGATGACTTTGGGTCATTTGATACCTTGTTCTCACTCGAAGGTATTTTAGAAGACATTGTTTATAGTATCCCAAGAAATTGTGAGCCATCACCATGTTATATCGATGGCAGTGTCCATAATGCTGGGTGTCCTCTTCATTCCAAGTATAGTCGATAGGGTTCTCGATCCGTTAAGGAAAATCGAGAGGTGTTTTTCTCACGTCCTCCTGGAATCTTGCTACAGTGAGAACAATGAAAAAGATAGGCTCTTGGATTAAATTCTCGAATAACCGATGAGCGACGCAGAAATCGGCCATGTGAAGGTCAGGTCAGTCTCTTCGATACATTCGAATCCGATTACACAACGACATCGTTTTTTCCTCTTTCCATACGAGGTCTTTGGGATTGTTTGCGCGAATAAAATATCCCCAGTTAGATCAAAATTTCAATAATTGGCAAGCACTTATTTCTTGATAACGAACGTAGGAATGCCAAAGTTTCGTTTGCAAGCTCAGCAATAAATTCGCTTTTTTTTTCTTCGGGAATGCAGAATTTAGACGCTAAACAATCCTGACATTTTTCTCCGTGATAATATATTGCTCGAAATTGGTAAATCTTTGGTCATATTTTCACTATGATATCAGTATCTGAGAAATCCGGTTGTTGCTGGTGACGGCATCGAAATGCTTTTTATGATGATAGACGTGAATATGTTTTCTGTCTGGGAAATCGGACCCTTGAAAGAGGGCCGCGAAACACTTAAGAATTTGCTTTTATTGTGTAAAATGTTGCCCAGATATACTGAAGTTTTTTTTTTTTGCATTTTGCCAGAGGCAGTCTTATTCGATACGCATGCCTGCTGTTACGGAAGTTCTGCTCCGTTTCGTTGTTTGGTTCTGTCGGATTCTCGAATGCTCTCACAGGCACTATTCGATTCTGTGGTTTCGTTCTGGTCAACCCACAACGATGACCCTGGTTAAACACATTTGGTCTTGGGAATTGGTAATTCGTACGATGCTACGTTTAGTGCTACGAATGTCTTCCACGAATAACTTACTTTTTTGAGAAGCCCACTACATTTAGGAGGGGAAGAGTGGGTCACAAAAAATTGAGCTTTCCCTTTGGCGATGTGGAACTAGTCGTTGGATTAGTGAACATGTTGTGGATGGCTTTGGAGGGTGTCAATTCTGCCGGGGTACTGAAGTCAATCTAGACAGGTAACCTCAAACTGTCTTGAAGAATGAAAAATCTCAAACTATCGTCTTCTTTTTTGCTTGACATTATCGCTCAGTGCCTCTAACAAATAATCAAATATGTGATGGAAACTTCTGTTTTCTGGGAAGGTACTTCAGACTTGAACTCTTCAAATTTCAACCCGTATGCCGTAGTTCTAAATTTTTCTGGAAAAAAGCCTGTACGTCTCTCGAATGTGGCAATTTTCGGGAGCTACTAACTGACTTTCGTTTAAGATTGACATTCTTGGTGTCTTCTCTTCTTCTCGTTTTCTTTTTCTTTTTCTTTCTGTTATGGAATTACATATGCTTTTTATGCTGTTCTAAAACTTGTCCAATCCTCTCTCTTTTTATGTGTGTATGTGTGTGTGTGTGTGTGTGTGTTTTCAATGAAAAGCTTGTAAAGTATCCTTCCCCGTTAACACTGTAAACCCTTCTTCCCTATAGATCCTTCTACCCATGAACCCTTTATCATTATAAACTTTTTTACCACATAGATTATATCCCTCGACACGGTGGATCACAGTATATCCTGGTGTATGTGTTTCTATACGATTTTAAAAACGAATTGATCAGAACATTGTTTTCAAAACGTTTTCGCCTGAATTATACCTCTTACACCAAATTCTAACTTTTTTGTCCCATTTTGTTTTGTATTTTATTCAATTTAATATAGAATGGAAAAAACACTTTAAAACGAAGCAAAAATATTTCAGATTATAATTTATCGTTAAGGCTCAATTCCAAACATTTTAAAACCATTTTTTGTATTAAATACTAAAGTGGTTATCAAATATTTATCAAAAATCATTTGGTCAGGTGGAATGACTATTACCATTTTTCCATAACGTACGCCTCTTATTATTCGATCATAAATAACCAATGCATGCATTTATATTCTTGATTTTATTTCTCGGTTTAATTAATCTTTTGTAAAATTAAATTAAATCACAGACCTCAGTGGACTCTATTATATGCCTTTTTTATTTGATTACTAGGAAATAAATTGATTAAGCTTACACTAAATGAAACCCTGTAAAGATATTGTGCTGATTTAGAGAGCTTGTTGATAAAATTAGGAAGTGTTGAAACCGAAGTTGCATTGATATAATATGCAGGGAGAACTTTGAATGTGATGCCAACACATGGGCAAAATATCTACCACAGAGGGCAAGTAAACAAACACATTGAAACAACTAATGAGAAAATACTTGACTTCAGAAATTAGGTAAAATTCAAACATAAACAACTGCTGTTCTCTCTCTCTCTCTCTCTCTCTCTCTCTCTCTCTCTCTCTCTCTCTCTCTCTCTCTCTCTCTCTCTCTCTCTCTCTCTCTCTCTCTCTCTCTCTCTCTCTCTCTCTCTCTCTCTCTCTCACATCGCTACGATGTCTGCAGTGTGGTGGTTTATAGTGACCACTAGTACTGGGGGCATCATGCCGCAGACATAAAGCATCATGTCCCACCTAGTCACATCCTGAAACCAGGCATACCAGTCCTAACACTAACATCTTAATGCTGAGCATCTGTTAGTAACATTTTGATAAGTCTTTGGTATGACTCGGCCGGGGTTCAAACCTGCGACCTCCAGCATCTGAGGTGGACGCTCTAACCACTAGGTTACTGCTATTTTAAAAATCTTGTAATGCTTTGCAGTTTTCAGGGAATACATGCAGTTAGCACATTAACACACACTGGTAAATTACTAAAAATGACATTTATTTTTGTTTTTCAATCCAAACTTTTTCCAACGATTTGGATCTGAACCGAATATCTTTTACAACATCCCATTTTTGCCATCGTGTTGGCATACGTAACGTAAACACGTTATTAAAGACCATGAATATGACTATATTCATCACATTCAAACTTATTTTCTAACAAATATAGTTGATGTAAAATATAATAATTTGAGTTATGTCCCCTGTAAAAGGGAAACATGCTGTAGTTAGCATGAAATTCGCAACAAGATTACTCGTGAGTTTCCGATCATTCCTTACTGACGGAAACTACCGACGCACCTGTACAGTCGATATAGTGAAAAAATAATTTATGTTATCGAACCCATCTACTATTCATTTGCTACCTGGTCCACCAAGTATAGCAGCTGGATAAGAATAAGGTTCATTCATTGTCTTCTTTTCAAAATCTGAAACCTATGATTTCCTTATATAAAAACAGCACGCATCTAAATCAACTCGCTTATGAAATATATAAAAGCTTTAGTCGGTGTTATATGACTGAATAATTCGAGATTGCAGTTATGGAAGAATGGCATGAATCACTGTGTATGGTCTAATATTGTGCAAACCATCTAAGTATTACTAGCCAAAATTATCCCGCAGACCATAAAGCAAACATATTTCAAGAAAATTTGGTTTTGGGAGTGCAAAGTAAAATTTTGTTCGAAAGTGTTTTAAAACAAATCATTTTGAAACTTTTCAAATTGACCAACATAGCCTCAGACCCTCCCGTGTCACGCCCTTCCCCCGTCCATGTGTAAAATCAATTAAGAATTTTGTGTATAATTTAGCGAAAAAAGTGCTTGAAGCAATTTTAAATATATTCTTTAAGAACCCGCCAAAAGATCTAAATAACGGGCCATTGAATAGATCATGTGACCCATGATACATACGTCCTGTTAGGGGTGCAACGATATACCGGTATACCTGTTTGCTGTTCTGGCGATTGTTTCAAGGTCTTGCTTTAAGGAACAAATCTTTGAATACTGCACAATTTTTCCAATTTAATTCAAGAACCATATTTCCTTTTTCATTTCTAAATGCAGACTTAACAAGAGATTGCAAAATAATGTATATTATATCTAACATCATTCCGGCAAAGCTTAATTTGGGAAAGGGAGTGTGATAGCGAGTAAAGACGAAGGGATATTTGTCCTGTTCGTAATAACACTAAATAAACATTTCTCAAAAGTTGGTGTTCATAAATATACCATTTCCTCTAAAATTATTTATTTGTGTATCCAATGCCCGGCATATACATGCAAGATTGCCGTTATGATTGATGTTGTAGCATCAAAAAACAAAAAGAGAGCAAAATACTTAAACAAACAGCGGTCGGATCCGATGCCTTCCGTGTGGATAGCATGATTGGTTAGATCAAAGTGCTTACGTAACTGTAACCTCATTTTCTTGTCTCCAAATATCGATTAACGACGACTCGTTTTTCAAGTTCGGGCTGCTTGGAGTGGAGACGTTGTGTGTGTGTGTGTGTGTGTGTATATATATATATATATATATATATATATATATATATATATATATATATATATATATATATATATATATATATATATATATATTAATTTTCTTAAGGAAAATATGCAGTGACTTAATTGTCGTCTTGCTAAAAGAAATCAAAAATATACAAACTCAAGCGTAATGAGACTTTTAAAACAATGCTCCTGTGAAGTTTAAGTTAAAACACAGAGTCTGAAAATGGCAGTAAGATTTGTATTTGCTGATAATTGGACTACTTTCATTTGTTTTTAGACGTGTTTCAATTTTATTTTAATTTTATTATATGTTCATTTGACTACCATTTGAAGTCTTACAAGATAACATCGCTTAGAGATGTATTTTGCAAGTAGTAAATATAGTGATTATTTGATTGTTTCAGTAGGTGTTGCTGTATTGCAATACATATTGCAATATGGATTTTTGAATATCGCACTACCGTTTGCGGTGTATCGTTGCACCCTATTTTCAATGTTACTTTTTTCAGATATTCTGTATCTGGGAAAGACTCCCTAATGCAGACTCCTAAATCATTCAATACAGAAACTGAACATTTCAATAATTGGCAGAAAGAGTATTTGTGCATGCGTGTGTGTGTGTCTAGAGAGAGAGAGAGAGAGAGAGAGAGAGAGAGAGAGAGAGAGAGAGAGAGAGAGAGAGAGAGAGAGAGAGAGAGAGAGAGAGAGAGAGAGAGAGAGAGAGGCGAAACGATCATAACGCCAATGTAATAAAACTTAGAAATCTTATATTTCAAGGCCGCGTCGCGAGTAACGCATCAATAACCTAACCCTAGTCCACCGGCAATACAACCAATGTGCTCATTTCGAACTTTAAAAAAAAATGATGGACTAATATTAAAGATAGGGAATGGATGTTTTCGAAAAGCTACTTGTTGGGCAAGAGCAAACCATTCTGCTGTTTGCGCAAACCGACATGATTTCTATCCAGAAATACAATGTACATAACTGATATTATCATTATAATTGGAATTCCAGGACCACTTGTCTTTAGCAGCTTGTAATATAAACGTTTCATTTCACGTCAAGGAGGGTTGTTGTAAGTAATTAGATGTTTTACATGTTCAGATACATCAAAACTTAACAGAACGCTATCTTGTATTCATGCTCAGGATATTGCCATTATGTCGGTGATGTCGACTTTAACGAGAGCGGTGAAAATGTCGATTTTGTAGAAGCGGCGAAATGGGAAGTTTTACTGTGTTTGAATGCGAAATATTATTTTAGTCACAACATCAACCGATTCACAGTAGAACTGTCAAATTGATGAAATGCTAGGCTGCACCAGCTATGATTCAATCGTTGTTGATTCGAATATCTGATATGGCTATATGCGGAATAGATCAGAGGTAGTTTCACATCTCTGGCGAACAGCACATACTTTTAAAAAAAAACTTTCCTTATAGCATTAATGACAAAGGCAATTTTTTTAAAGAAAAGGTTGAAAAATGTTAGCAATGTTGTGGAGTCTATGTGAAATTGATATTTTGTGAAATTATCCATTTGCTGGAACATCTCTCATTGTATGCTAAGACAAGCTTCCATACTGAAATATAATTAAATAATCTTTTCGACGATACTATTGGTCCGCGGTCCACGCATATTTACACATGTTACGGTTTGACTGATATACTGGAATAGGTTTTTGTTGACCCAGCCTATGGTGACGTATTACGTAACGATGCATAAAAATTCAGCTTCTCTGAGTGCGACGTCACCTGATTCATTGACTATAAAACACCGAGGTGTTGTATGAATGAAACTTCTTCCATCGTTGAACTATTCGATCGTTCAACTTCTTCGTCGTTACCCTATTTCCCATGGAGTTTTCTCTTTCAACCGATAGTTTTCCGATGTTACACATTGCTTAACTCGTCCGTCTCGTGACCCAAAGGAGTATGGGTTCGAATCCTACATATACCCATGGGCGCCCGAAGGATTTTTTTTTGCAAGAAGGGGGAGGGGTGTCAGTCAGTCACAGCTTGGAGAGTTAGTATAGTAATCAGTCTGAAACTAAAGCTAATATTTACTAAGCTTTACACAGAATCTTTTGACATATTTTCAACTTCATTTGCATTATATATATATATATATATATATATATATATATATATATATATATATATATATATATATATATATATATATATATATATATATATATATATATATACTTCCGGGAAAAGGGCACATTATCCTTTTACCTAAGGTGCGGGCGTCCATGCCTAGACCAGGAGGGGATAGCCGTGGTGGTGTATTTTTGGACCAAATACTGTATTCTTATTTGTCCGGCCTTTCTGGTGTGTTGATAAACACTGATCAACTAACCACTAATAACGTAACAAATATTACAGCGATTAGATATAATCATCTTGAATCCAATGATTCATGCAGGGTTTTGACATAGCTTTTATTTGTAAAGTAACTGTTCATTTTAAGTCTAAAGGTCATCACCATAATGCAAATAATAGGTCTAACATTAGACGAGAGAGAGAGAGAGAGAGAGAGAGAGAGAGAGAGAGAGAGAGAGAGAGAGAGAGAGAGAGAGAGAGAGAGAGTTTTGACATAGCTTTTATTTGTAAAGTAACTGTTCATTTTAAGTCTAAAGGTCATCACCATAATGCAAATAATAGGTCTAACAACATTAGACGAGAGAGAGAGAGAGAGAGAGAGAGAGAGAGAGAGAGAGAGAGAGAGAGAGAGAGAGAGAGAGAGAGAGAGAGAGAGAGAGAGAGAGAGAGAGAGATATCGCATACATGAATTAAACGAACGTGTAGTCTGGGGGTATTTAGAAAAATTAATTTCCGGAATAAGAAAAATATCTGCCTTTTTTATTACATAAGGAATATATAAATGTTTTGCCTGAATACAATTCTGGGGAAAATATATTTCATGTTGATGCGAGTTGGAAACTTAAATAGCTGGAGGAATAGTTGTAGCTGAATGGCATGCCAGTAAGTCTAAATTGTAGAATGCATACGAAACAACAATGTGTTATATCGAGGGATAGTGATCAAAACATACGGGATATCACAATCTGACGAAAATGAAACTCATCAGTAATAACCCTCCATATAGGGATGTATTCCGTCTTTTTCACCTGGGGTATCTAAAGAATACAGTGTTGTTACAAATGGGAGAAAATACAACGATAGGGTTGGTGTCACCCTGTGGAATAATGTCGATTAATTTCAATCTCGCATGGTTGGGACCCGTATTTTGTATACATCGTCTGAAGTATTTAATAAATGCAGCGTGGTTACAACTGGGAAAAAAATTAGACTAGTTGGTAATAACTGACAAAACAGGAATATGACACGTTCTTTAGTTTTTATTTATACACGGTGATCATTGGTACTCTGAAGCAGGCAAAAAGATGTTAAACATATAGCTCGGCATACAAATATCAATTGTTTTTAAATTAGGGAACTCAGTTACAAAAGTATTTTAATCTTCTTATTGTTAAAGCCACTGATAACTAATTTTCTCGTCAAAAGGGTACTAGCACACATAAGAAATTTCAAGGACAATTGTGAAATTTTCAAGAGTAGACCAAAGGAGCTAACTGTATTCTTGGAAAGGTTTGTTTGAGTTACCCCCCGTTGATAGTCTGCTATTCAGTCCATCTCCAAATTGTTAAAAATGTTAAAACTACTACGGCAACCACACACCCTTCGCGCGCGTGCGCACCTGTTTTTTTTTTTTTTTAAATCTAAACATCTTTTTGTTCCAATTCATGTTTCTTTGATAGTCTTTATCTATTTACGTTTATTTCCATATCTTTTGAAGGAATTTAAGTCTTCACGCCTTTACTCTTGACCCTGTGGGTAGTGGCGTCACTAGGGTTGACGTCACCCAGTGCGATAAGTCAGTGTCACCCTCAAGAACCTACTTCCTTAAAAATATTCAAAAATTTTATAGACAGTCATTTTGGTATAACACTCCCCCGTGGTATCACCCAGTGCAGGGTCTGCACCTACTGCACCCCACCCCACCACTGCCTACGGGATCTTTCCTACTTTCTCTTTCAATTACAATTTCCTTAATATTCATGGGCTGGTTTTATCCTTCTTTTGCCCCTTTTGTTTCCTCTATATAGCATTTTACATCATTATTAGGTTTTGTTTTGTTCCGCTCATTTTGACAATGTTGACCATTTCCCCTTCTCTCGCACCCTCTGGCGTACCGAATACGGAACAGTGGGGGCGAATCGGACCCGAGCGGCACTTCTGCAAAGGCGGAAAAAAGGGAGAAAAGATAAAAAGGAAAGTGGAAAAATAAAGGAAATATAATGAAAAGAAAGGGAGAGAGACAGGGGTAAAGGAGTATAATATTTTGAAAATATGTTGCCGCCGCACTAAAATAACCAGCAGAAGACGGCATTTTATCTCCGTACGCAGCTGCTTGCACGGTTAGCGTTAGTCAGTCCTGTGCATGTAATTTTGATATTACAGACAATAAAAACGTTTCCTATGTTAATGAAGCATCTCCTTATCTGTTTAGTTATGGCCTATACATAGTCTAACAAACTGGGCAATAATGTAGATAATTTGACCTTGAACTCTGAACTTCAATAAATGCATAATTTTAATTAAGATTTTGTAGTAAAATAAAATTGTCGAAAATAATAAAGACAGTTTATCTGCGATTAGTAAAAATGTCACATCGAAACTATCGAAATAAACTTCATTCTTGCCAAAGCCAGACATTCGCGTTTGACGGCAGAAATATACAATGTAAAAACAAAATCCAACACAAAATCCATAAACTTACAATCATTAAAACTTTTTTGTTTAAAGATACTTGTTACGCTTCTACTGATCTCCGATATCAAACAATGTTCACTTTATCAATCCGCGCAAGAAATATATTAAAAAACATCTCTTCATTTTCCTTTCAAAACAGTTAATAATTTCACAAAATGCACATTCTCAAGCATAAGACAAATTACATTTTAAAGATGTCGATGCCCTAATGTTGCTGTTATTGATCACACTGGTAAAAAATGGAGAAAAATATCAATGCTGATCGACGGCTTATGCTTTAACAATCGGAAAAATATAAAAGGAAATGTATTTTTAAAACTTTCATATAAGGAATTATTTTAGTCGCGATGACAAGGTTATTTGGTAAAATGTTTCACATATCAAGTGATATATTTCTTATACCAAGCCAACAATGTAGTCACACACACACACACACACACACACACACACACACACACACACACACACACACACACATATATATATATATATATATATATATATATATATATATATATATATATATATATATATATATATATATATATTGTGTCTTATGTTTTGTTTTTCTATTATTGGGAAATCATTTTATATTGTTCGATAACATTTCAGATTTTTTTTTCTAATACGAGAAATATATGTTTATTTTTTTTCTTCATAAAAGGTCTATATCTGTCAACAAATGTCCGCTGTATAATACATAAAAGAAAAAAAAAAATAAGACGTTTCGGGTAGTAACAGTTTTATAGGAATTTGAATAGTAGAAGCACATTTAAGAATGGCATTACGAAATGTTAGGAACCGTTTCCTTACACAAATGTCAAATAGTAAATTTCGGCGTTACTTTTCTTTTCCGGATGGCTGATAACTACTTGGGGGTCCCGATTGCCGAGTGCATGGTCTAAAGCGCCCACTGTTACGAATCACTACTATCTCACCTCTGTCTGCGTGGGTTCGAGTCTCGGATTCGGCTAATGTAGTTAGGTGAGAAAGGTTGCCAGTAGCTTCTCGTGGGATGGTAGTTCTTTCCGGAGTTTTCTCGAGTTCTTCCTCCACCATTTAAACTGGCCGCCATGTAAAGCCTATCTTATGCTTAAAAATGGCGTTAAACTCTACAACAACAACAACCATATAATTATGCTTTATGTAACAACAAAGACAGCTTTAATACGGTAATACCAACACTGTCTATGTGAGATTTACAAGAGCACATAATTAAGCATTCGAAGCATTTATTTAGAGCAAACATTAGTAAGATTTTGTCATATCAAACGTTAGAATATGTTTAATATAGTACTAAGCAGATGACTCACAGCTAGCCACTCATACCGGAATAATTCAGTGCATGATCATCACCTTAATCATTTGGATTATTTAGTACATACGAGGTATCAGTTACGCACACGAGTTCAAAATAAAAAGCTTCTTTATACAGAACACCCACTGAGCAATTACCAGTCATTCAGCTATTCAGACATGGCATGTTTCAAAATAAAAGCTTGATGTATTATCAGGTCAATTTATACGAATATATATATATATATATATATATATATATATATATATATATATATATATATATATATATATATATATATATAATAAAAGCTTGATGTATTATCAGGTGAATTATTACGAATGAATATATATATATATATATATATATATATATATATATATATATATATATATATATATATATATATATATATATATATATATATATATAAAGAATACAAATCATATGGCGAATAACAACCCTTTCAAGCATACTGGATCCACCAACGGATCACGTGTGTCAGAGATTAATTAAAATAGATGCAATAAACTGACGACGAACAGTACGAAACTAGTAACTAACTAGCCTAAGCGCTTTCGACTCTTAATGAGTCTTTTTCAAAGGCAAATACAAAACATATATACGATAAACAAATAAACACAAAAACGTTGTGTTTGTAAACCTCTACATGGCTGTCTTTACATGTGCTAAAACTATAAATACAACCAGCTTGTATAGACTAGGTGCGGAAACTGAAAACGTTGTATAATTCCCTAAAAGTCTACAAGCCAAAGCGACATCTATTTTTACTTTTTGTATATATGTAACGCAGATTTTATCCCGGATATTTGATTCTACACCGGTTATTCTTATAGTAAAAATTGAAGGATAATAAGATTTAGAAAATGTTAAATTTTACTAGTGCATAGTTTTCATTTTTTAGTCTTATTGGTTTAGACCGCTTGGTTTCAATGTTCTAAGGCGGCGTATCCAGTATTATTCCTTTTCCTTCCTGGTGTCGGAACTCAGCTGGAGTTCCGACACCATGAAGGAAAAGGAATAATACTGGATACGCCGCCTTAGAACATTGAAACCAAGCGGTCTAAACCAATAAGACTAAAAAATGAAAACTATGCACTAGTAAAATTTAACATTTTCTAAATCTTATTATCCTTCAATTTTTACTATAAGAATAACCGGTATAGAATCAAATATCCGGGATATAATCTGCGTTACATATGTACACAAAGTAAAAATAGATGTCGCTTTGGCTTGTAGACTTTTAGGGAATTATACAACGTTTTCAGTTTCCGCACCTAGTCTATACAAGCTGGTTGCATTTATAGTTTTAGCACATGTGAAGACAGCCATGTAGAGGTTTACAAACACAACGTTTTTGTGTTTATTTGTTTATCGTATATATGTTTTGTATTTGCCTTTGAAAAAGACTCATTAAGAGTCGAAAGCGCTTAGGCTAGTTAGTTACTAGTTTCGTACTGTTCGTCGTCAGTTTATTGCATATATATATATATATATATATATATATATATATATATATATATATATATATATATATATATATATTTGTGTGTGTGTGTGTGTGTGTGTGTGTGTGTGTGTGTGTGTGTGTGTGTGTGTGTGTCTTATTGAATCCTTATCTACATGAAAAGTTCCATTCTCTGACCGAGAATGATAGCGATCCAAATACTTACAAGGAAATGTAAGTCTGGACTTGCATTCAGTAATTATTCATGTAGCTTTATGCAATTTCATTTCTGCATCCAAGGAAATTGTTCTATTATACCCTGCTAAACCACTCCAAAAGGTATTCCTATAAAACTGCTACATTAATTATTTGGTCAGGTAATCTCGTTTCTATCAGTTTATCAATTACCTCCAACCTATTCATATTTGGACAACATTTAAAAATTTAGATATTTCTCAGAAGGATTTACCCATTCTTGGTATTATCCACGTATTCTGGAATCGATAATGTCAGTCCGACATCAATTTACATATCGGTATTTTCCACTAAAGTACTGTACAAAAAATTTTCATCAAACTTGCTTGACTCGGATGCGTCAAAGTACTCATGCGCACAAAGTGTAAGAGCCAATAGTCCACTTACATGAAAGTAGAAGAATAAATGTTTTTGGTGAAACAAGATATCGTTCATCTATATAATGGATAGCGGAGCTGAATCAAAAAAAAATAAAACTTTCTGACATCGGAAATAAGAAACATTACTACCTGGAGAAAATGGCGATTCCTTTAATTTCACTCATCATCTTATCAAGTTTTGCTTCCCAGGATCTGCAATGAGCGACAGCATATGACTTGATGTGGCGGTCAACACACGCATGGGAATAGAGGAAAATATCTTTGGGAGACTCACCAAACGAACCTGATATTAGAGCGTGTTGGGGGTCAAGGTAAAATGAAATGGAATATATGGACAACTCAAGTCTTTTTCAGTTACTAGGTCTCTATTGTATTGTCAAGAAATTGTGCGTTTACCACAAAAAATGTTTTATTTAGATTATAATAGCACCAAAATAGATTGTCAACAAAAATCATTATATTGCTGCCGTATTGCTGCTATATTGTTTCCTCACAAAATATAATGTTCAAAATGGTGAAATATAATATCTGCAAATGTGCAGAATGATAAGTACAACATATGTCATAATGCATGTTGAAATTATAACAATGGTGTCAGTGTTAAATTGCAGGTGACTATAAGCATAAATGTTCAATTCGTTATAATTCAAATAATCTCTAACTCAAAACAAGCCCATTTTCCAAACTAATTTGCAGAGGAAAATAAGTTAATAATTTATCAAAGCTTGTTCATCTGACGTACTGAAGTGGTAGTGATTTGTATGCGTCATATCAAAGTTCAGAACCAGACCTGGGTTTGAACTTCAGAGTCGAATGGGGAAGATGATAAGGGACAGTCTGGAACCGGATGTCAATAGTGTGTCTCGGTTGTAAGATGAAACTATTTGTGTTGTTTTGTAGCAACAAAGTGTGTCGTTGTATACGGCAGATTATTTTGACATCCAAATGTATGAAATCCTGGAAATATGTGATTTCGAAATGGTGCATGTTAAGTGTGAAATTCGACAACGCAGATTGTAATACTGATTTCGCAATGGATAGCAGACGCCTGTTAATGACGATACAGTGACAGTTTTTCAGTCAAAACCTTCTGGAAACATTTACTTGATTAGTCTGGTCCCTTGCTTAGTATGTTCCCTGAGTTGCACTCCGTTACCGCGTCTGGAAACATTTACTTGATTAGTCTGGTCCCTTGCTTAGTATGTTCCCTGAGTTGCACTCCGTTACCGCGTCTGGAAACATTTACTTGATTAGTCTGGTCCCTTGCTTAGTATGTTCCCTGAGTTGCACTCCGTTACCGCGGAGTGCAACGCAGGGATCATACTAAGTAGAAGGACCAGACTATTCTCCATATAACTCATACAATCTTTCGAAAAGGTAAGGTTTCTAAAGAGGCTACTTAGGGACACTTAGGACACACTTATGAGACTGTGTCATGAACTCATTATAAAAACTAAACCATACCATCCTGGAATCTCAATAAAACTGCAATCTGTGACGTTTGCCCCTAACAACTGACTAATAAGTCGGGCTGAGAACATGTATAGGCAAATGGCGGATACTCCAAAATTTATTACCACATCAAAGATTATTTATGTAATATCTGTATATCGGTGGGACTTATGAGCCCAAATGTAAACGTAATATAATGTCTTACGTCGTGTGTTGTGCTCTGCTGCTTTATCTCTTTATCTAGCCAGACATTTATCGCAATTAGCTCCATTTTCTTTTCTTCCACTTTTTCCTACTGTTCTTTAGATAATATCCAAGAGGTGTTACACTCAAAATCCTATTAGTTGAGGTTCAATTAGCGCACAATTTTGATACAATCTATAACAATTTAGTGTTTTTCATACCCGGTACCCATCGTTGTTACTTAAGAGACGTTATTCGTCAGGACTTCCTCGCCGGTGGAATCTATCGCACAGAGAGAAAATATCAGAGAAGTCAGAACTCTTTAAAGAGGAAACACAAAGGCCCATCTATATACGTAGGGTATAATCTTCTGATTGCATGTGTTTTGCCCAGCCTTTCATCTAACAACGAATTCGTCAATTTTTTCATTTAAGGTTTCCTACTGTTGAGATCGGCCATTCTGTACGGACTTTAAAATAGGGGTTGAAATAAAACTTCTATTGAGTTAGGGTTCAGGCATCGCAAAGTGTGGCTGCAATCTGTTGACTAGATAGTACCCAAGAGGCGTTGAAATCAATATCTTCTGTTTAGTGATTCAATAATTACAATCTTTTCAATTGTTCCAAATTGTGCGTCTTTTTCATACCCTGTACTCGTAGGTTATCGCTTTCTTCGATGATTTATCTCGATGTGATTCGTCAGGGCTTCTTTCTTGAGTCGACACTATCCCAAAGAGATAAAATGTCAGAGAAATGTCCATGTGTAAACTTGTTAAAGAGAATAGGTATTTGCCTACCTACATAAGTAAGATATATTCTTGACTCCCCTCTATGTAGCCACAATTTCTGGAAATCAGTTAAAAAAATTTTTTTATAAAAAATATTAATTTTGGCTTCTATTGGAACGGATTACTGAATAGAAACTATCAGACGTTGCAATCAACATCGTTTAGGTACAGGTTTAATTCGTACTAAGTATAATAAATTTGATCCACACTGAGCGTGTTTCATACACCTGCCCATATCCTAGTTTACCCAGTTCCAAGGTCATCAAGACAACAGTCGATGTCAACTGAAGGCTTCATAAATCAGCATATACGTGAAATAATTCTTCCTAAGCACATTATGAACGCGAAAATGAAATCTCCAATTTCACACTTGTATGTTTTTTTTTCTTTCTGTGGTTTCATGTTTACTAGAGTCTTCAGGAATGCTTAACGAATACGAAAACAATTAATTCGCACCATAAACAGCAGGACGCGATCTAAACATCTAACACAACTAATTAATATTATCTCAAATTACTAATTATGTTTGCCCACCAATACGATAACACCTTCCTACAGAGTCCGGAATTTGTATCTAGTCTGATTTGTATAACTGGAACCAAAGAACACTTGTATTTCCCTAACTGGGTTAAAACAACACCAATGCATGTCATGAAATCTTCAATAAGTAAGCTATAACCAATTACTTATTGAACGTGAATAAAGAATAAATAGCCAAATGTATGTATCATTAGTTGATTTGGGGATAAGTAAATAATTACTTATTCAACCATTTACTTATTCCTTATTCAATCGGGAATAAGGAATAAGTAACCAACTTGAGGGGGCAGGGGCCAGTTTTTATGAAAAGATTTATTGCCGCAATCAGTGACCTAGTACAAAAATCATAAAAAATCAAATACACAAGTGAGGTCAAGAATGTCCATATTTTGAGATACCTATATTAAAACAAAGCATAAAAATATTATCCACTTGACCAGAGACGTCAGTGGCAATTCATAGCGGAAGAAGTTTATGCATCCCAACCCCAAACTTATACCTGCAATTTTCATGTCTGAAGGTCATTTTGACACCATGTGGTGCTCACAGTGCAAACACAAGCCGTTCTCCTAGATGATAATTCTGCAAAACAGTGTGTACTAAACAGGCTGATGCAGTTGAAAATAGTTGTCATCCAAGCTGTTTTTGAGATATTCTCCTTGCCTTAAACATGTTTACAGCTATGAGAGGCTAGCTCTTCTTCCTAGCCAACTATTGGTATTTCACTATCAACTTATTGCAGAGTAACTGGCCATAGAACACAATTAATTTTACTATAAAGTCTCTAAATTTGTTTCTCAGTACTGAACTTTCCACTGTCTGACAATCAATGCAAATCATATGTTAATCTAAAATACTAAGATGACTTTACGGTGAAGTTCTTGTCAAGGGTTGACCTGCATTTTTTTTGAGAGGCTGAATTGAAAACAAAACACCATGCAACGTGTGATAAATTACCAGCGTTCAAAACACACCAACCTCTTTCACTACGGTTCGTTGCTAGGGAATGACCTCCGCGGTGAAATTTACCCAGTGTGGATATATAGAAAGAAGAATGCAGATCACTGAACAAGTATATTGAAGAAATAAACACAACGATCCCACTTTCAATGAACAAATATAAAATTTAATCAATTTAGCAACAGAATTTAAAATAAAAAGAAATCAATTACTTGGTTACAAAGAAGGAATATTGTACTAACATGTACTCATCTAAAACGACAATACAAATTTCTTTAAATGCTAAAATTACTTTCAACGTTAATATCCTATCTTCATTGCCAACGAGATATGACCTTTGAATGCAACGATGAGGGACTTCATCACCTATTTTATGCGGACATCAAGACTTTCGTTCGTCCCTGCTCTGCCGATCTTTGTCTAGCTGTTTCGTCTTGGACTCTTGTCCTTCGAACTCTGATTTAACAATCGTCTCTGGACTTAGATTTCGGCTTAGAATTTGCTCTGGTCCTGTGATTGGTTCAGGGATTTCTCAGGTGAATCCAGGAAAGCTGTTTCCTTCAATAAATAAAATGTCTCGCAATAGACAATAGGTCACATTCCCAAGTATATCTATATTTTTACATTAATTAGGCTCAGAAAACAAAAGGCACAAATTCTGCGGCAGTAACTCATTGCTCCCTAACTCCTATGTTTACATAGACGGTCAATGCTTGTCCTGACCTTAATTCGGGTCACGATAGGGGTGGTCAATTAAATTCTACTCGGCTCCCGTATGAACTCGTATGTAACTTTCCCTTGACTTCTTACTCTACCAATCTAGTAGTGTTAAGTTACATATGGCTTAGACCCTCAGATCTAGCTATTCTAAAATAGTTTATTCTACCAATTAAATATTACAAACTAGTATATGGATATACATTTAATATTATGTCATACTAATACTGGACAGAATTAATCCATAAAACTATAAAACATTACCAATCATTTCTAACGCTTAATTCATGAAAATTCCTAATCACTCCTATGTATTAAAGATTCAATTACATGCACTCTTGTTAATTCTTTTAACGATCATTTAATTACATGCAACCTTGTCAACTCTTCTTATGAATTTTAATTACATCTAATCTTGTCAATTCTCCAAATAAAATGATAATTAGAAAATCAAAGAATAAAATGATAATTGATAATTAGAAAATCAAAGAATAAATGACTAGCATTTCACTAAAATCCTGCAAAAGGAAATCATACATACATACATCATATCATGAATACATTTGCAAATAGATCAACAAATGAAATAACATATTAAAATCGGGAAACTAAGATTGCGTACCTTTTGCCGTTTCCTTTAAGTTTCCACAAACCTCAAGTATAATCCGTCTCCTAACTGAGACAACTATCTGGCCCCTTACTCAATAACGAAAACGTACTTTGTACAAATTCGAAGGTAGAGTTTGTCTACTTGCTGGGACAACTCTCACGCTTTACTGCCAAATCACGAGATAACGTCTTCCACGTTTTCCCGAGTCGACCTCCTAACTCAACACAAGAAAGATTGAAGGCTGAAGAATTTTCATAAAGTAAAACCTAACAGAGTTACGCCCATAAATCCATATTAACCAATCGAAATAGACTGTTTCCTAAATCTGATCCGTAGAATTTTTGGATTAAGACAACTAAACTACTAATCATGCCGTAATTAACGTTCCTTTGAACAATCACTTACGGCAAGCTTCCTCCTTTGCCCGGTCAATTTTGGGGAAGGGTCTTATGTCATTCTCTTGTACCATAGCATATGACTCGGTCAAGTTACGTCAATTGGAACGAATTCCCTTTTGACATTCAGAGATGAAATGAAAATAATCATCTATCTCCAGCCCTTTCTACTTTAATTAAGTTGCCTTTGATACAATTCCTTTAACTAATGCTTCCAAGAGTTTTCAAAATTCGACACATCACACAACAGTACACAGATTTCACTTCCGGATCATCACCATGACCTTATTACTCAATGTGCACTGCCGACGCAATACTCACAAACAACCACACCGTAAGCTCAAATTCTAAAGAATAAACAATCGCCTTTAAATCCTTACCAAGAATGTCAAAATCTAACTCTTGTATCACCACCAAACGGAGACAGGAAAAAGTGATCTAAAAATAGACTGGGACTACATTCGTGGGTACTGAACCGGATTTTATTAATTGTGTACTGATGCCTGAAAGGGTCAATGTTTTTGTCAAACTTTCATATTTGCATTTTATTTTGCATGCCACTACTATTTCAACCTCATTCATAAAGTCTTTTGAAATTTCTTTGCAAGCAAGACACGTGTCAGCTCTCAGAAAGTGTGTAGTGTTGGTGTTCTATAGGGTGCAATTTGAGGTCCAATTGTTCTTAAGAAACCCAAACTAAATTTGATATATCTTCCTTAATTATAGAAATTTTTCAATGAAGTAAAAACCTAATTGTAATACTTGATAAGGCCTGTCTGAAAATATGCTTGAAATTAAAAAAATATTGATATATTAAATTTTAATGGAAATTTAAATATTTAAATTATAAAAACTATTTATATTTAAAAAAATAAATTTTCATAGAAGTTATGACATTTAGTTTGACAAATTTAAGGCAGCAAAGTTGATTCATGAATGGCATTTAAAACAAATGGTTTGGGTCTGTACAACTGATAGCATTTTTCCCAGGGGTACAAATATATAAATTTTTCCCAGGGGTATAAATATATAAATTTTAAAATCTTTTTTATTTTACAAAAAATAAATTTTCATACAAGTTATGACATTCAGTTTCACAAATTTAAGGCAGCAATGCTGATTAATGAATGGTCTTTAAAACAAATGGTAGTTTAGGTCTGTACAACTGATAATATTAATCCCAGGGGTACTGAAGCATGATAGCTCACAGTGATTTTGAAGGCAAATTGCAATGTGCCTATCCAGATGCATATAGGTGAACATACTAAAGAAACAATGACAGATGCTATGTTCCACATTTATTTTTTCAGGTACTTGGACAGTTGTTTGTATAACTAATAGCCCACTCAAATTTAAAGTTTTGATGGGACCACTACCATGTTTTAGAGCAAATATGCATTCCATTTTAATGCCGATAACTACAAAAGTCAACAATGCAATATGAAAGTACAGTCTCAGGAAAAATGATGTGAATCTCTTTCATGAAGATCTAAGCCATGTCTTTGAGATGCTGTATATCAGTGTACTGATATAAACTCATCTTGGTCACTTATATAGCAACATGCTGCACATGTCCTTATGAGACCTTGCTATCACCATTGGACTACTGGAGAGCTTCCAAATTGATCCAACTCTAATACTTTGTTCCTGATACCAGGCTAGATCTGAAAAGATATAACATGTTTCACTTAATTCTAAAAAAACCCCAGAAAGCTGTAGGCTAATGAAGTCAAAATGTGTTAGATATGGTGATTTCAAAATAACATTCAGGTTGCAAATATGGGTAAAAAAGGTAAACTTGATAGAGTGACACTCAAAGATGTGAAGCAATGGGCATGTAATAAAGTGACAAATGCATCCTAAAAATAGATGAAGTTTCTAGAAGCATATTTAGCCATTTACAGGTTAAATAACTAATCAGGTAGAGTATGTATCATAAAGTTTAAGGCAATGTTGGAACAATGAGGTTTGATCATTATACATACCAGTATAGTGGAAAGTCAAATGACAATGTACCAAATTAAAATTTATTACTATATGCAATCCTATTCATGAAGGAAAAACAATTTTAGATATTGTGAGTGAATATAGCAAAATGTGGCCACACAGAACAACTATAGGTACCAAGAGATCCTATATCATCAACAAAATGTGAAATTTTCATCACGAAAACTTGTAAACAAGGATGGATATTTGCATGTGTGGGACATATGCAATGTACATGTTAAAATCACATGTGCAAACATGATTCAAATAATCTGTTTGAACATTTTTATTCTATTTTTAAGAGTGTTGGCTAGCAAGTTATTAAGCTCAATGAATCAATGAAATCAGATCTCAGCTGATGCTGCAATACTGCTGTCTGTCAAAGTACTAAATTGAAATGTGTTACCATACAGAGGCATATTCATGATGAAAATAACATATTGGGATATTTTAAGTGCACACAGTCAGAACTGAGCCTTACAGATTCACTATAGGTACTATGTCAGCCTAACAATATCAACTTTTGATTCCAAACATTCCAAAAATACACTTTATATGTATATTTGTTCATGTCAGCTATGTAACCATATTAGGATCAGTTGTAGAAAGTTAAATTCAAATAATCTGTTTGAATATTACTTATGTAATCTTTAAAGTTTCAGATAACAAATATTATTAGCCATTAATAATGCAAAAAGCAAAATGGATAATGAGAATTCCCATAATATCATCTGGGCCACAATGCCACACTACATCAATCAACATCTTAAGAAACTGAACAATAAAATGGAATGCATTCTGTGTTCAACTTACATCATTTTGCTGTTTTCTTACATGCAATGGTAAATATACCTGGGTAAAGTATATTTTATCCCTCTGACCTATATTTCATTCTCTGACAGCTTAATATGATTTTGTAGAGAACTTGAAAAGGTTCTAGTATAAAGTCTTCATCTCTGTCCTCTCACTAAATAACCTATAACTATGTTTATCAACAATTACTGATAGCTATACAAGCAGATATGTGTTACTCAGGAAGTCCCCCCATCATAAACACATAAATTAACTGTTTGGACCCCAAATAAATAGTTTCAATGACCTAAAGGTACAAAGAAAAATATAATTTTGTCTTCATGTATTTTAAATGAGGGTCTCATTTTGACTAATAAAG
Organism: Potamilus streckersoni; assembly: GCA_016746295.1. Lineage (NCBI taxonomy): Eukaryota > Metazoa > Mollusca > Bivalvia > Unionida > Unionidae > Potamilus > Potamilus streckersoni. The sequence goes on along the minus strand of JAEAOA010002192.1, from coordinate 2,489,338 downwards.
ATATTTTCTCTGATCAAATTTGACAAATATCCATCATTTGAGCTTGTATAGGGTGTAGGAGTATATACATGCTGATATCATTTAATATCATTCCAAATAAATAATATATATGTGTATACTTGATGCAAAAAAATATTTTTTAATTTTTTTTAAAAAAATTCATTTAAATTTTTAAAATTAAAATTGTTTTTTTATTTTTAATTTCCATTTTATATTTTTGAAGACAATATACATAACATTAAAATTTCATGTGTATATCATTAATAATAAAACTTTTATATCAGTTTAAACTTTACTCACATGCTTTACTGACAGGCCATAGAACACAATTAATTTTACTATATAGGCTCTACATTTGTTTCTCAGTACTGAACTTTCCACTGTTTGACAATCAATACAAATCATATGTTAATCTAAAATACCTTCAAAGATGACTTTACAGTGAAGTTCTTGTCAAGGGTTGACATGCATTTTTTTGAGAGACTGAATTGTAAAGAAAACACCATGCAACGGAACATAGATTTCACTTCCAAATTATCACCATGACCTTATTACTCAATGTGCACTGTCACCGAAATACACACTGACAACCACACCATAATCTCACATTCTAAAGAATAAACAATTGCCTTTAAATCCTTACCAAGAATGCCAAAATCTGACTCTTGTATCACCACCACTACATTCGTGGGTACTGAACCAGATTTTAATAATTGTGTACTGATGCCAACTATGAAAGGTGCACATGCTTGACATCAATATCAAGAACAACACAAGCAAGAAATACCTAGTTCACAATTATTTCCATGCCTTTAATTAGTAGACAATAATTACAGAAAAAGTCACACCATAGACTTAAGTTAAGAAATTTGCCAGAGGCCAAATAACCAAACTGAACCCTGTACCCTGAAACCTTAAGAATTTGGCTCAAAATGGTTTATAATAGATATGGCTAACTACACAATAAAAAAATATCATTTTTGCTTAAGACTTTTGCTCAAAATGGTTTATGTCACAAGTTGTGTATATATCACATATTTAGACATTACCTTCTACAATGGTATAAAGAAAAACCTTTTGTGCACAAATTTAAAAATGGTATTATGCTTTTAGGAAAGTGAAAACTTTGCAGCAACTTACAACTGACTTTAAAGATTTCAGGAGTTTACAAAATCATAGTAAATAATAAGAGAAGGTATAGAATAAATATTTAAAGTGGAAAATTCAGTTCAAGGTAAAAGTATTTCACTTGCTTGGCTTTCAATAAGCACATACCATAAAACAACTCCTTTGAAAGATAACCTATCCATCAAAGTCTCTCTATTGTACACACAGATCAGAATGAGTATCTGGATGAGATTCAAGCTATTGTTTCTTTCAGCATGACTAACCGATTAATCCTAATCTTTTACCATGCAAACTGAGACCTGCAAAAAGAAAAGAAACAAGTGATATTGATGTACTTTAAACATTCAATGAAAACATAAGAATTTCAGAGGAGAAACTGTATGTGTATTGTCCAAGGCATGAAACTGCCACTTAATTTTAAGCTTTTCCCCTTTGTTAGCTGGACCTAGAAATTTCAAGATGTATATATAACACTGAAACATTTTTTATTATCACCCAAGGGTGAGATATGAACCTCATGTCAACTTCACAATCGGCTCATGAAGGTTGAAACTATGTCAGAGTGCTAAAACTTTCATTCTTCTCACCAAAATATAGCAAGCGATATGCCATATGCATCATTATTCCTAACACCATTCCACTGGTTACATTCAACATTCACAAGAGTATGCTTATGCACGATTCCTCCAAAGTCTAGCTGCTCCTGTGGAGTTAAATTACTTTAAAGAATGCATGTTGACATGCTAAGCAATTGTTTCTGTGTGTCTGCATTGAAATGTGAATAATATTCCTACAAATAGGTGTGCAAACCTTGACAACTATAAAAAAGGAAGACAATACATTGTGGTCACCATTTTGGTTCCATATTTAGTAAGTTAACTCCAAAATATGCTCTTTTGTCACACTTTAAACAGTTCTCACATTGAGGTATAAACACAGTTACCTCCCTCGCCAAAGAGCATTGCATAAAACACTACGTGAAATATGGAAAAAGGAAGGAAATATAATAAAGCTAATGCACAAAAATTATTTAAATATACACAAAGAAACAGAAAAGTATAATAGACATGGCTGACTGCACCATAAAAAAATTATCATTTTTGCTTAAGAATTTCACTCAAAATGGTTTATGTCACAAGTTGTGTATATATCATTTATATCGACATTACCTAGTACATTGGTATAAAGAAAAACCTTTTGTGCTCAAAATTAAAAATGGTATTATGCCTTTAGGAAAGTGACTACTTTGCAGCAAAAAGCATTGCATTATTTACATTGTGAATTATGACTGCATTTCTTGAAAGATTTCAAATTGTTTCCAACCTACAATGCTTTTGATCTTTGTTTACCACAATAGCATTAGGACAGAATAAAATTTCCTTTACAATCTTTCATGAATGTCAAGAAGAGGTTTGACAGTTATAAATTTTAGGAGTAAATGACAGAAATGCAATGTTACTTGTCAGTGACAGAAGTGAAAAGTTTCTATAAACTCTTCTAGTAAACATAAAGAAAACACATTTAAGTAAATAATGTGCTTTGGAAGTACTTCTAGACTGATATAAAACAAGGAGTTTCTAACCTTTTATTATCATTCTGGAGATGCTAATGGGAGCATCAATGATGTGTGTGTGTTTGTGTGTGTGTGTGTGTGTGTGTGTTAGGGGTGAGGAAGAGGGTAATGACAACAACAATCTAGCTAATATGGAAAGATCAAAGTTTAATCAATCAACATTAGACTATGCTAGAATATTAACATAGAGATGTGTGGACCCAATTAAACTTACCAAGGGACATATCAAATAACTTCATTGATACATTGCCACTGAAATTGACCATACATATACAATTACTCAATAAAAGTTAACAGAAACCTCTTTTCAGACACCAATTCACTTACAACTGACTTTAATGATTTCTGGAGTTCACAAAATCATAGTAAATAATAAGATAAGGTAGAGAACAAATATTTATAGTGGAAAATTTAGTACAAGGTAAAAAGTAATAAGCACATACCATAAAACAACTCCTGTGAAAGCTAAATCTATCGGTCAAAGTTTCTCTCTTGTGCACACAGAACAGAATGAGTATCTGGATGAGATTCAAGCTATTGTTTCTTTCAGCATGACTAACCGATTAATCCTAATCTTTTACCATGCAAACTGAGACCTGCAAAAAGAAAAGAAACAAGTGATATTGATGTACTTTAAACATTCAATGAAAACATAAGAGTTACAGAGGAGAAACTGTATGTGTATTGTCCAAGGCATGAAACTGCCACATAATTTTAAGCTTTTCCCCTTTGATAACTGAACCTAGAAATTTCAAGATGTATATATTACACTGAAACATTTTCTATTATGACCCATGTGTGAGATATGAACCTCATGTCAACTTCACAATCGGCTCATGAAGGTTGAAACTATGTCGGAGTACTAAAACTTTCATTCTTCTCATATAAAACACTATACCTTTTGTGCTCAAAATTAAAAATGCTATTTTTGCTTTTAGGAAAGTGACAACTTTGCAGCAAAAAGCAATGCATTATTTACATTATGAGTTATGACTGACTGCATTTCTTGAAAGATTTCAAATTGTTTCCAACCTACAATGCTTTTGGTCTTTGTTTACCACAATAGCATTTGGACAGAATCAAATTGTTTTACAATCTTTCATGAATGCCAAGAAGAGGTTTGGAAGTTATAAATTTTAGGAGTAAATGACAGAAATGCAATGTTACTTGTCAGTTAGAGAAGTGAAGAGTTTCTATAAACTCTTCTAGTAAACATAAAGAAATCCCACATTTAAGTAAATAATGTGCTTTGGAAGTACTTTTATTATCATTCTGAAGATGCTAATGGGAGCATCAATGATGTGTGTGTGTGTGTGTTTGTGTGTGTGTGTTAGGGGTGAGGAAGATGGTAATGACAACAACAATCTAGCTAATATGGAAAGATCAAAGTTTAATCAATCAACATTAGACTATGCTAGAATATTAACATAGAGATGTGTGGACCCAATTAAACTTACCAAGGGACATATCAAATTACTTCATTGATACATTGCCACTGAAATTGACCATACATATACAATTACTCAATAAAAGTTAACAGAAACCTCTTTTCAGACACCAATTCACTTACAACTGACTTTAATGATTTCTGGAGTTCACAAAATCATAGTAAATAATAAGATAAGGTAGAGAACAAATATTTATAGTGGAAAATTCAGTTCAAGGTAAAAAGTAATAAGCACATACCATAAAACAACTCCTGTGAAAGCTAAATCTATCGGTTAAAGTCTCTCTCTTGTGCACACAGATCAGAATGAGTATCTGGATGAGATTCAAGCTATTGTTTCTTTCAGCATGACTAACCGATTAATCCTAATCTTCTACCAGTATGCAAACTGAGACCTGCAAAAAGAAAAGAATCAAATGATATTGATGTACTTTAAACATGCAATAAAAACTATAAGAATTTCCGAGGAGAAACTGTATGTGTATTGTCCAAGGCATGAAACTGCCACTTTATTTTAAGCTTTTCCCCTTTGTTAACTGAACCTAGAAATTTCAAGATGTATATATATATATATAACAATGAAACATTTTCTATTATCACCCAAGAGTGAGATATGAACCTCATGTCAACTTCACAGTGTGGGCTCATGAAGGTTGAAACTATGTCAGAGTGTTAAAACTTTCATTCTTCTCACCAAAATATAGCAAGCAATATGCCATATGCATCATTATTCCTAACACCGTTCCACTGGTGACATTCAACATTCACAAGAGTATGCTTATGCATGATTCCTCCAAAGTCTAGCTGCTCCTGTGGAGTTAAATTACTTTAAAGAATGCATGTTGACATGCTAAGCAATTGTTTCTGTGTGTCTGTATTGAAATGTGAATAATATTCATACAAATAGGTGTGCAAACCTTGACAACTACATAAGAAGCAAGACAATATATTGTGGTCACCATTTTGGTTCCATATTTAGTAAGTTAATTCGAAAATATGCTATTTTGTCATGATCTAAACAGTTCTCACATTGAGGTATTAAACACAGTTACCTCCCTCGCCAAACAGCGTTGCATACAACACTACGTGAACTATGAAAAAAGGAAGGAAATACTGTCTGTACTATTACAAGCGTTTCCTCCTTAATCTACTATAAAAGGATATATATAATGTACTCTCCACAACACTCAAATAAAGGCATGAAAAAATAAAAATAAAAGGCTTAATTTAAGCACACACTGACCAAAAGATATGGAATCACTGGGTCCACCATCTCATCTTCAGATGCCGATACAACTTCCTCTGAAGAAAAATAAAAAACCTTGAAAATACATTTTCAATTATCATGCCCATTATGGTTATATTGGTCACTATCAGCACACAAATTAAAAACAAATAATCTCTGAAAGTAACTGGCACCTTATTGGTTAACCTGAATCTTGAAGACTACATTTTTTGGTAAACATTGCATTAAACCTTGATTACATTAATAAAGTGAAAACCTATTTAATAAAACTAAAATGTAACTCTAAACATGAAATAATAATGGTGGAAAGATGATGCAAACAATTAAAAAAAAAACTAAATTTTGAAATCAGGTTCAAGGATGGCAATGTTTATGTCACATCAGCATTTTATTTTATGTAGGACAAATTAGTTATAAGTATTTAGTGAAAAGTGATAGCTTCATGTCAATAATACCATCAGTTCGGGAAAAACAATACTTCTCTCAAGACTAACACAATTCTGGAAATGGAAGAGTACTATTTTCATTTCAAATCATCTATATCATAAGTGGGGAAATCACTTTAAAAACAGATACGCTTGAGTAGTTTGCTTTTTTTCAAAATTGTTTCTGTCCCAGATTGTTTATTCAATAAAATCACTTCTATAGGTGGTTGAAAAAACTGGTTCAGAAGGTCTGCTTTAGATGCTAAATTTGTTTTTGTTGCCCTGCTAAATCCATAGAATTTAATAGCGGGAGTTTGCACTACAATTTATTTTTGTATTTTTGGCTTATTATTCATTATGTCTGTAATTTAAAATGATTTTCTAAAGTCTTAATTACATTCAATTCATAAGGGTTGGAAGGTTTGCTATTTATCCTCAAATAATGTACAAGCCAAAATATCTAACTTTGTATATAGGATTATATCAAAGCCTAAGATATGGAAAATTTAATTGACACGGTAAGCTACATACATTTTTTAATGTAGTATTACACTAAAGGCAATTTTGCTAAATTAATACAATGTACATAAATGGCATATTTAACAGGAAGATAACAGAATTACCAACACTGTACAAACATGTTCACAATACCATAAAAGCAGTTATATTTTAATATTAATTATGTTAGCTTTGTATTAATATTCATAACATGATGAGATTACATTTGAGATTTTCAAGTGGGTATAAATGCAAGAAGTGTTACTAAATTTATAAAGTACTTTGGAAGCAAGACCAGTAATATGTAGTAGAAACTTTCTCTATGTAACATGAGTATCAATAATTTTTCACTTTATCTAAGCATTACAGGCATACCACCATTGTTTTCTTCTTTAAAATACTGTAACAGCTACAAATATTTAAAGTATAAACCTAGTTTAGTAATTTAATCTTTCTTCTTGTACAATTGTGCATTGCAACTCTCGTACACACATGGGATGCTCACTGAATAGTGTTTGTGGTTTCAATCCCTTGTCCATTTCAATGGGCTATGATCTTCCAATGGTATTTTCAGCACTAACACGGAAGTAGTATTCCTGACCCTCTTGAAGACCATCCAAAACCAACTTGTGTTCATTTGGCCCAGTATGTTTGATGATACTCCAAGTTTGTCTGTAGCTCTCTCTTTGTTCGATAACATGTGCTATGACTGGAGAATTGACATCATTTATACGTGGATTCCAGGTCAATGTGAAACCATCATGTTGTATATCTATGACTTTAAGGGCCAACTGGTGGAGATGGTGCTGCTGAAGGAGAAAAACATAGATTACAATAATACTTTTAACTAACATATTGACTGATTAAATGAGGTTTACGGGCACATCAGGAAATGAATGACTGTCGAGCAACCAAATGCAAGAGAAATGCTTTGCATGTTTACACACCACAGCAACCAGCCCAGTCTGATCTGGATAGGATTTAAACCAGCAACCTAGCTTACGAGTCCAGCATTCTTGCTACTCAGCCATAATGGCCTTGCAATAATTTAATAGCAGCGGAATATACAAGACATGACCCCATCAAAGCCAAAAATAATTTCCAGGAATACAATTTTTTTGGAACTGCAGAGTGTTGGAACCATCTCTGATATTCTTCGGAAATAACAGAATTTTTAAATCAGGTGCCATGGTAGATATGTTGAATGTCAGACTGTCATGTAGGACCAAAAAGACAACATAAAGAATGTCTTGGTGGAAACAGAATGCTGATGTAAATTTTTATTTTGGAGAACAAAAACAAGATTTTCAAGATTGCCATTTTTCATTTAGGACCAGCTCGACAATGTACAATCATTTAGTAGAAACCCCATGTCAATCTAGCCTTTCATTCATGAAGTAGTTAAAAGATTTTCAAGATGGCTGATGTGGTGGCCATATTGAAGGTGCAAGCACCACAATTTTCATTTCGTATCAACTAGTATTCTCTCAAGAAGGTTTTTCTTGAGAATATCCAACAACAATATCACTTTCTGTTTAGAAGGAGTAGGGACATGGTTTCCAAAATGGCTGTCTGAGTTGCACTATTTTAATTTCAGACAAACTTCACCAATGGGTGTGACTGTGTGCCAAGTTTCATGGCAATTGGTTCTGGAGGAGTTGTGATAACAGCCAACAGTTCTTAAGGTATATGACCAGGAGAGCTAATGAAACAAAGACATTGTCATTTTTAAGAAAATGATGGTCTTACAAATAAAAATTCATTACAACTGGTCTATTTTAAAAAAAATTCTCAATGTGTGTGCATGAGTGAATTCTGAAAACAATATTGAAATAAAAGAAATCTACTGTAATCTTGTCAAGTGTTACTCTACTGTGATCTAAAGTACTGGCTTCGGACTCAATTCAACCTTTGCTCTCAATAATGAAAAATAAGGTACTGTAGTCTCAATCGTTTATCCTATTCCATTCTTGTTGAACAATATTACTGTATACATGGAATAAGAGAAAATAAAAAAAATATCCCAAGAAAGGATGGAGACTATTTAATTAGTATTAGTATATTCTGCAAATAACTCGGAAATATTTTCTTGTGTGAGACTTTCTTTCCAAAATTGTAAATTCAGTTGTACATAATTATCACAAAATATGTGCTCTATCCAGATAATGAAATATATTGAAAGACTTCTAATGAATTCTTACACTGTCGTTTCTGCAGTCTGACAGGTTTGTCCATTTCACAGAGTTTGCTGACACCAACATCATTCTTGGCAGTAACAGCAAAGTAATACTCCTGCCCCTCAGTAAGGTTTTTTTACCTTTGACCTCTGTTAAATATTTCCAGTCAGGGGCTGCAGAGGTGGCTTTGTAGATCTCATATCCTGTGATTTGTGCACCATCATCACTCATGGATGTATCCCACTGAAGTTCCACTCTGTTAATGCCAACTATGGAGCATTTTACAAAAGTTGGTGTATTTGGTGGATCTGTAAAATACAACATTTCCATTTCTGAATTTTTTTTTGTTATTTTTTTGATTTTTAACATGTAACATACAAAAAGTTTTTTTTTTAAATTTTAAAACCTTCATGAGGTCTTGAAAATGGGTTGTTGTTGAACATTGCTTATTAATACAGTAATACACAAAAAACAATGGTTTGTTCTACTGATGTACAACAATAGGTTAGTAGATTATTTCGGAAATGTTACTATTCAGGTGATGAGTACATTAGGCAAAATGCAAAAGTGTGTTTCCAGACAGCTGGCCATCCATATTTTTCACTGCCAACCCTAGCACCTTTTCCCACAGGGTTAAAAAAATTTTCCAAAATTGATTTGTACATCTAACTGAGCTGGTTTAGCCCAATATGTATATATAATAAAACTTCCAAAATTGATTTGTGCATCTAATTGAGCCAGTTTAGCCTAGTACATAAAGCACGTAGTACATTAAATTACTAATCATCATAACATGCTTACAAAAATAATTAAAAAGCCCTACTTGCCTTAACTTTAAAACCTGTGCAACTTGAAATTTTGTTTGGCCTTGTTAGTAGTGAACTTGTACAATCAGTACATTCTGTTTTTACTAATAAACCAATATTTTGACTAGAATATATGTCTTCATCTGAAAATAGACTGCAATAGAGAACAGTATGATACTCACCAATCTTTCTAAAAGCCTTGACAGATCTGCTTGTCTGCAATGGTTCACTCTGACCCTCAGCATTAACGGCCATGATGCGGAAATAGTATTCTTTACCGTCTTGGAGCACATCAGTGGTAAACTGTGTTAATGCTGCTTGAACGTCTCCAAAATGGCCTCCACATACTGCAAGTTGACTCCGTCATCTCAACAATATACTTTGTTAATGGAGTACCTGGTGGTTTCCATGACAATGTGGCAGAGTTCTCTGTTAGGTCAGAGACCTAAAGTGGGCCAATTGGTGCTGATGGTTTATCTGTGAATTTAAAGCATTCAAACTTAAACCTGTAATTAGAACTGCAAAACAAGCAATATGATTTTTAACTCAGTCATTTTTCTTCCTTTCAACATGCATTTTGTGATATCAAATAACTGAACTGAAAATCACAAAATATTTGCTAACACAGCACTAATGTAAATATAATGAGGAATATCATTTAGGATTATTCCATTTAAACATACATGTTACTGGGGATAGCAGTTTTTAAAAAAATATATGCCAGGGTAGTTTGGTTTTAAACTTGCTCGTATTCCCGATTGTTTGTTCAATAAAATCGCATCTTCTGGTGACTGAAAATAATTGGCTTTGAAGGTCTGCTAAAAATGCAAGCTAAACGTACTCAAAACTTCCACTTCATAAACCAAGTCATCATTTTAGTATTTTATCCATGCAGTATTGCAGTGTGCTGTTGCCAATCATGGTATCTCTCTTTCAATCACTTGCATTGGAAATGTACTATGAATTGTTCTCATTGGCTAGCTATAAATAAGTTGGGGAAAGTCTAGCACATTTATTTTTACTAATCAAAACCAAGCTGAAAATCTGCCTTTATTTTCTTAACCATAAATAATAGATTTCAGAATTGATATCCTTACAAAATGAAAATATAAATTCAGCAGCCACATTAATCAAACAGCCCTTATGGTACAATCTAATACTACAACATTGCAATGATAAGATTACATTATTAATGAGATAAACATTAAAGACTACCTTGACCAAAGGCTCCACCATATATCAGCATATAGAAATAGACTTCAGTAGCCACTGTATAATAAACACTCTATTTTACACATGTAAAACTAGTAAGACCTTTGCAAGTTGTGTAAATGAAATACAGCATTTCCAAATTATAACACAATCCAAAGCATTATAGCAAAACTGTCTTATAACTAACTACACTATGCACATAAATTATGAAATGGGATACATGACCATACCCAATTTATAAAAAGCATTACAATGGATGACACTAAAATAATGGTCTGCATTACACATTTTATGTTTCTAATTTAATGTAGCATTTGTCACAGTTGTCCATTATTCCTGTAAGTTATTGTTTAATATGCCCCTTGCCATTTGCATACACAATTACTACCAAAATTATGTTTTCGGGCAATCAACAATCAGATACAATTCTCACTCATAAAATATTATGAAAGAGGTGCTAAAATGCACTGACACTAAACTGTCTATCGTATTAATGCACAACACCATTACTATTACATCTATTTTTGTCAAGATAAAATTGCAAATTTAATGCTTTTTAAAGACCTGCCTCTTGTTGCACCAGAGTAACTGAATTAATATTGAAGACTTTGGTGTGATTAAAAGACTGTTCTCTTTAATGATAACCATGTTTCTAATGCTTTATGCAAATTCTGCACAACATACAGGTTAATCTTGGAAAACAGGAGACTGTCATGGACATCTTACTATCAATGTTCATTTCAAGAACAGAAAAATTGGGACTCGATGGCCCTAGATGTAAAAAGATCTTTTCATTTGCATGAGAGAAAAAATGGGTCACAAAATATACTTACCTGTTCCTTGTTTACTCAATAAATTCAAACTCATATCATTATCATAGGCACTCGCATTATGGATTAATTTATGCAGTAAATATTAACTTTTCCAGACTTATATGCTTTGAATCAGACTACAACAGTTTATACTATGATGTCTTGAACATGGATATTTAAGTGGATAAAGAAATTGTATAAAAAATGCTACAGTCTGACTTGACAATTGTTTCAAAGTATAAGTTAGAAAAGTGAATATTATTAAAGCAATTAACAAATCCACACTCAAAGCACCTGTAATCATTTATTAGCCTCCCCCTTGGCAAACCTTACTGGGATTTGAAATAACTTGAGTTTTCATCTTGAATTTATTTTGGACTTGAAATTCTACATTTTGTCCTCTCTGTATGTTACTTTAGAAATATATACAGCAGAATTTTGCTATAATTGTCATTGTCTGAATAATGTTTTTGATCCAAATTTCATCTTCTGTACATACTTCCTCAATGATAATCAACATTGTGCTCTTGATTTGTGTCCAAGCTAATCAAAATTAGCTGGACATTCTGTGATCCACTAAAATTGATCACTTGAAGTTCCTGGGCAATAAGCACACTCAATTCAGTAAGATGGGATGTGCTATATTCAGTCAAAATCTACAGTGACAATCCTCTATCTTTATTTTCATGTGTTGTTAAGGGCACCATGGAGGAAACTTTAACTTCAATGAACCAGCATCCTGTGGTTCTAAATTAGATTTATGAATCCGGGGAGATTATCCCACTTCTGTTACCTAGCACCTTTGTTACAGCCGTTATTTTTTAAGGACTGCCATTGTTTACCTGGCTTCCGCATATCAGGTGATACAATTGTTACAACTTCTAAATTAAACATAACACAGGAACATCATAAGAAAGCCTTTGCAAATATAGTAATTAGGAATTTGGTTGGAGATATTAAACTCAAATGTTCAAGCAGAAAAAACATTGTATCCAATAATGTAAAAAGCAATCTTCACTGTATTATGGTAAAAGGAAATTAATACTCGCAATTCACGTCTTTTTTGTAAAGATTTTTTAGAGCATGTGAACAAAATGCAACATAAATATTACAAAACAATGTAAATATTAAACCCAGTCCACGGTATAAAAGGGGTATTTGTTGTGGTAAATATTTATTCCTTTTACCTTGCTGAATGAACATGCATGGAAATAAAAAACAAACATGTAATTTATAATCATGGTGTAAGAAGGGTTTGTGTCAGAAATTATTCTCAGAAGCATGCAAAGCAATCATATTATTGCAACCACTCCAGGGATGCTCTCACCGCCCCCCACTCTCTCTCAGGGACGTCATTCTCACCGTCCCCCCACTCTCTCTCTCAGGGACGCTCTCACCGCCCCCCACTCTCTCTCAGGGACGTCGTTCTCACCGCCTCCCCCACTCTCTCTCTCTCTCTCTCTCTCTCTCTCTCTCTCTCTCTCTCTCTCTCTCTCTCTCTCTCAGGGACGCTCTCACCGACCCCCACTCTCTCTCAGGGACGCTCTCACCGCCCCCCACTCTCTCTCAAGGTCGCTTTCACCGCCCCCTCTCTATCTCAGGGTTGCTCTCAACGCCCCCTCTCTCTCTCTCAGGGTCGTTTTTAACGCCCCCTCTCTCTCAGGGTTGCTCTCTTTCCTCTCTCTCTCTCTCTCTCTCTCTCTCTCTCTCTCTCTCTCTCTCTCTCTCTCTCTCTCTCTCTCTCTCTCTCTGTCAGGGTCGCTCTATTTCCCCTCTCTCTATCAGGGTCGCTCTCTTTCCCCTCTCTCTCTCTCAGAGTCGCTCTCTTCCCCACTCTCACTCAGGGTCGCTTTCTGCCCCCTCCATCTCAGGGTCGCTATATTCTCCCCTCTCTCTCAGGGTCGCTTTCTTCTCCCCTGTCTCTCAGGATCGCTCTCTCTCTCTCTCTCTCTTTCTCTCTCTCTCAGGGTCGCTCTCTCGCTCTCTCTCTCTCTCTCTCTCTCTCTCTCTCTCTCTCTCTCTCTCTCTCTCTCTGTCAGGGACGCTCCCTCTCTCCATCTCTCTCAGGGACGTTCTCTCTCTCCCTCTCTCTCAAGGACGCTCTCTCTTTCCCTCTCTCTCAGGGGTGCTCTTTCTCTCCCTAACTCTCTCACAGACGCTCTCTCTCCTCCTCTCTCTGTGGGATACTCTCTGTTCCCCTCTCTCTCAGGGACGCTCTGTCTCCTCCTCTCTCTCAAGGACGCTCTCTCTCCCCCTCTCTCTCAGGGACACTCTCTCTATTCCTCTCTCTCTCTCCGGGACGCTATCTCTCTCTCTCTCTCTCTCTCTCTCTCTCTCTCTCTCTCTCTGTGTGTCTCTCTATCTCTCTGTCTCTGTCTGTCTCTCTCTCTCTCTCTCTCTCTCTCTCTCTCTCTCACTCAGGGACGCTCTCTCTCACACTCTCTCTCTCAGGGACGCTCTCTCTCCCCCTCTCTACCTCAGGGACGCTCTCTCTCTCTCTCTCTCTCTCTCTCTCTCTCTCTCTCTCTCTCTCTCTCTCTCTCTCTCTCTCTCTCTCTCCTGGACGCTCTCTCTCCAACTCTCTCTCAGGGACGCTCTCTCTCCCCCCTCTCTCCAACTCTCTCTCAGGGACGCTCTCTCTCCCCCTCTCTCTCAGGGTCGCTCTCTCTCCTTTCTCTCAGGGTCGCTCTCTTCCCCCCTCTCTCTCAGGGTCGCTCTCTTCCCCCTCTATCTCAGGGTCGCTGTCTTACCCTCTCTCTCAGGGTCGATCTCTTCTCCCCTGTCATTCAGGATCGCTCTCTCATCTCTCATCCTCTCTATGAGGGTCGCTCTCTCGCTCTCTCCCTCTCTGCCAGGGCCGCTCTCTCCCTCTCTAACAGGGACGCTCTCTCTCTCTCTCTCTCTCTCTCTCTCTCTCTCTCTCTCTCTCTCTCTCTCTCTCTCTCTCTCTCTCTCTCTCTCTCTCTCTCTCTCTCTCTCTCTCTCTCTCTCTCTCTCTCTCTCTCTCTCTCTCTCTCTCTCTCTCTCTCCCAGGGACGCTCTCTCTCTCGCAAACTCTCTCTCAGGGACGCTCCCTCTCCCCATCTCTCTCAGGGACGCACTCCCTCCCCCCTCTCTCTCAGGGATGCTCTCTCTCCCCCTCTCTAAGAGATGCTCTCTCTCCCCCTCTCTCTCAGGGACGCTCTCTCTCCCTCTCTCTCTCACGAACGCTCTCTCCTCCTATCTCTCCAGGACGCTCTCTCTCCGGGACGCTCTCTCTCCAACTCTCTCTCAGGGACACTCTCCCTCTCCCTCTCTCTCAGGGACGCTCATCCGGCCAAGCTCTATTTATGCCATTATTATTAGGTCCATCTGGGTCTGCTACTCAACGTGACTGAGATGGCTCATATGAGACTTTTTTATTTGCACCATCCGTAGATGACCAATGATGCTATCATGTTCTTAAGGAATTTAATGAAAATGCAAAGGATAATGATAATGACATTGATGATGCAACATCAGTTGATGATCGTAAAAGATATATCAACAATCAATTAGTACACGATAATTTTTTATGTTCGACAAAAAAACAAATCCATCCAGAATATTTTGAATTCTACTCCCAATGACCAATACAAACGCAATATATCCATCAGCTTAATCTCATCCTGCAGCATTTGACTATAATATCTTCACATCTTTAGCTGAACAATCTAATAAATGTAATTTCATAACTTACGCACCGAGAACACCAAACATTGCCAAATTCGAATGTAAATAGATGCTTTTTAACTGTTAGTCCAGCAATCACAGTCCCCCCTCCATATGGAATGCAAGCTGTTGAATTGTTTAGGATATTTCTGTCCTGGCATTTATAGTATTCTTATCCAATATTTCTAAATATGTTTATATCTTATACACTCCATAATAATTCTTCCAAATTTGTTATATATGAATGCATTTGAGTGGACTTAGATGTATGAAGGACATATTTACAAATGAAAAAAAAAATGTAATTGGCATCGTAAAACCCCGAACTTCAGCCCTTAGCTAAGATATGAACTAAGCAGTAAAGGGGGGGGGCGGTAGAGCCTCAATAAGCTGAATAAGAGTTCCATGTTAGAAAGGATCCCGGCACTATGGCCTCATAACGTGAATTTAAAATGGAGCAGATTTGGCCTGTGTTGGCTCTCTCAGGGGAATTGAACATAGGGAATGTAAAGCAACAAGGGATTGGGCCTGTCTAGAGTCAATAAGGAAACATAGATTGATAAACGACTATACAATCGACTAAATAAATTAAGCCAGAGAGAATGGATATATATATTTCTAGACACTGGAGTTTCCCTGAAAAAGGTCATTTAACTTTTTATAATCTATCTCCTCTTTTCTACCATAATCTCATCTTCTCCGTCATAGTTTTTTGTCTTCTTTCACTTTCTTCTTCTCCTTCTCTTTTTTCCTTTACTCACTCTCCTCTTCTTTTTCCAGCTTAGCATTGTATGCTGTAATTTGCTCATTTTCCTGTTTGTCCTCCTTCTTCTCCTATTTTCCTCTTTTATCAGCTCCATGACTCTTTCCTTGGCCTTAATTAAATTATTGATTTCCATTTTCACTCTGTGAAGACTATAACATCCATCTTCCAACCTGACCAACATTAGCACCACTATCCCTATACGGTCCACCACTTCTTGAATTTTCTGCATTTTTTGACGTCATTGCTTCCATTTTATTTCTTATTCAATTTTGAATGGCGCGTTTGACGAACGCTTTAATTTATGTCTGAAGCATGAATGTGAAGTAAAATATCCACACTTATCATCCACCCATGCCATTTACTATACAATCCACATAGATGAGAGTGCTAACCTGAAATAAAATTTTATGCAAAACATAATCCTAATACTTAGAAAACCACTTTACTTTATACCAATACATAGCGGAGAAAAAGTTTTAATGTAACAAACACACCATCACATACAATCACAATCATATCGGTAAAGGAGTTAGTGTTTATAATACACTACTCCACATTCACACACAAAAAAAACACTCATAAGTGTAGGGACAAGGGTTTTAAGGGAAACACACACACACACACACACACACACACACACACACACACACACACACACACACACACACACTATCTTACAAACCGGGAAAACGAAGTGTTTTAATTTTTTGCAACTTCTGGTAAATGCTTGCAAATACCAGACGTGCACCACACACGTAGTACCGACTCCAATACTGTTCCCAATTGACTGTTATTGTTATGATCGCAGATGGTTCATGAGGAGCCTCATAATCCCAATTCTGACTCTGAGGGATATTGAAGACTACCCTCCGTCCTCTTCTATTCCACACGCGTGTATGTTGTGGCCTCCTTACCTCCTGCGAACACTGAGGATCCTACTCTCGCCTCTACATCCTCTCCAGTTCTTCATCCCAGCTCTCAGAGGGACGACAGGTCTCTGTGCTGTGGTGGCTGTGGAGGTGTCCTCAACATTGGTTTGACTTCATAGCTGTCTTAATTAGTATCAGTGAATAAGAATTTATTTCTTTCCCCCTTATTTCTTTTTCTTCTCTTCTTCAATCCTGGCACTTTCTTCTATGGCATCCATGGCCAGCTCATCCAAGATTCGCATGGCGTACTCCAGGTACATCTGAAGTTTAATAAATTTGGCTAGTCTGTTCACGTTGGGGTCACGTCTATTTCTGCATTTCCCTTGCCGTTGTATCAGGGAATTAGGAATGCTTAAATGGTCAGCGTCCAAGGCATTTATAGGGGTTTTTCCTCGACCCAAAATGTCTTTGCCAGTTTGAAGCAGGACATTTCTGTTTGCTCTCAAGATGACATATTTGGGGTTTTGTGTGATTGATATATATATATATGTGTGTGTGTGTGTGTGTGTGTGTGTGTGTGTGTGTGTGTGTTTGTGTATATGTATGTGTGATTTAGATTTTTCAAGTAGCGTTAACAGTTTTTCAGTCATATCGGTTCGATTTCTGCATTGTGGGATCATGCCGCAGACATGTCGTATCCTGACATCAGTTCGACCAGTCCTAACACTAACCTCTTACTGATGAGCGCCAAGCGAGGCAGCTGTTAGTACCATTTATTGTAAGTCTTTGGTATGACTCAGACAGGGTTTGAACTCGCGACCTCCCGCACTTTAAACACTTTAAACACAAATAAAACTGAGAGTAGGTGCAGAAAAGATACATTTTAAATGCACATGTGTGCATATGCAGTAAGAAACAATTTAAACCAATAAATGTGTGTTATGTGCAGTATGGAACATTTTAATCAAATAAATCTGGCTATGTTATGTGTAATAAAGAACACTTAGTACATTTTCAATATGGGTGAATATTATGTGCAGCAAAGAACACTTAATATATGATAAATCTGGGCATATGTAATGTTTAGTAAAAGAAAACTTAATGCCTCATCAATCTGGATGTATGATATGTGTAATAAAGAACACTTAATATTTCATCAACCTGGGTGTATGTTACATGTAGTAAAGAACACAAAACATCATCAATCTGGATTTATATTACAGTATGTGTAATAAAGAACACATAATTCCTGATAAATCTGGTGTATGTTATCTGTAGTAAAGAACACTTAATACATGATAAAATCTGTCTACATATCACATGTAATAAAAACACTAAAAACATTATCAATCTGGGTGTATGGTATGTGAAATAGAGAACACTTAATACATGATAAATCTGTTTGTATGTTATATGCAGTTAAAAATGCTTAATACATAATAAACTGGGCGTATGTTAGACATGATAAATCTGGATGTATATTATGTGTAGTAAAGAACACTAAACACCAGGGCCATGGACAGGATAGGACAATAAGCTAGGACAAAATTCAGGGTTCACACAACAGTCAGGTGGCCTACCACCACAATTTTATAATTCACTGAGTACACAAATCCTGTCCTTGACCCTACTTAGCACAAAATAAGTCTGGGTGTATCTTATGCATAGTAGAGAACACTTAATACATGATAAATCTGGGTGTATCTTATGCATAGAAGAGAACACTTAATACATGAAAAATCTGGTTGTATCTTTTGCATAGTAGAGAACACTTAATACATTATAAGTCTGGGTGTATCTTATGCATAGTAGAGAACACTTAATACATTATAAGTCTGGGTGTATCTTATGCATAGTAGAGAACTCTTAATACATGATAAATCTGGTTGTATCTTATGCATAGTAGAGAACACTTAATACATGATAAATCTGGTTGTATCTTATGCATAGTAGAGAACACTTAATACATAATAGATCTGGTTGTATGTTATGCAGAGTAAATAACATTCAACACATAAAAAGTAATGAAATAAAGATTTCTTGATTAGAAATAAAATCATGCAAATTAGATTGAACAACAGTAAAACCTGAAATTATCGGTTGGTTTGTAACTTTGTCAACATATTCATAATACACACAGTGCAACTAAATCAAACTTTAAAAAAATGTTACATGTGGTCCTTGTATAAGAAATCAGTGATTCTGTTAAATATCTGTGTTTAACATAAAAAACATTTGTTAATATTTGTGGATATAAATATTTATTGTTTTGCACCAAACAGAATTTTTCAATTCCTAAATCTTAGTATAGGGAAAGGTTCCATTGATTCCATAAAATAATCAGTGTTTATATGGTTTGTGGTTTGTATCAACAACAAAAACCATGAACATTTTAACCATCAAGTGATGAACAATCAATGGTATATCAGACTTTGCATTATTCACATTTTATTAAATAATGTGGGAGGATTTTATTTTGAGATTGCATGTATCTCTACTCAAGATTATTAGATGTAGTTTACATACCTTTTTGACTATATGGAATGATGTATTAAACAAAAGTGTTTTGTTGAGTCCCTGTTATTAGCTACACTGTCAATCTATGTTTCTCATTTTATTGATAACTTTGCATTTAACAGAATTTATGTCTCAAACAAAAATGCTGAATGTATTTGAGATGCATGCAAATATATGCATTTTATGTGTGATATTTACAATACGGTTTATACTGCCCTGAGATTTTATTCAAAAATATTTCCAGACATAAGGAATTTTTTTCAAGGAATATTTCTTTATTTATCATTGCATAATTAGGAACAACAGCATATTTAAATACAACAGTAACAAATGAAAAACACTTAATGTTACAACTACAATATAAGGCAGATGGTACATGTGATAAATACATTGTCATGGATCACATTAATTACTAAATTACATTCCAGTAATTTGTATTTATTCCTTTCTTTCTAAAAACACACAACTAAAATTCTCAATTTTAACAGTTACACATTTTTATTCAGTTCAAAAGTTTATATTCTGTGAGACATAATTCAAGGAGTTTTTCAAAAAGTTCAAGTATTAATTCTAGCAAAATAAAATTTTGAAAATCAAGGATTTTTCTAGTTTGAAGAAAACAATGAGTTCTTTCAAGTTATTAGAAATTTCAAATCAATATTTTAACTTTCTTTCCAAACAATATGAACTCAAATTAAAATAAAATTAAATGTAAAAACAAGCATGGATATATTTCATAACTTAACTCTTTGTGTTCTTACAAACTTCATCTCAAATAAAGTGTCTAAAAATGATATAATGTAAAACCTTAACTAAAAATCAGAGGAATAAATCCCTTTTTAAACATATAGTTATTTAATTTGATGAACAAAAAAGATTGTAAAAACACTGAAGCCAATGCTCCCTTCTGTCCCATCTACATCCAAACTTTTAGCCCCTGGCTCAAGTTCCAGTTAGTAAAAACAGATTCTTGGTTCATTTTTTTATTGCATGTATAAATTGTTCTTTTCATGTGTTCTCTGTAGTGATATCAAGTGTCTCAAAGTTATTACTCAAAGTCAGACTGGACACATGAGTTATTGGTCACACATGACATATTTTAGATACATGTGATGAATAAATCAGTAGTTCTTTCGAATTTATTAAAATCACCATACACCTCTAAGAGAACTCCAGGAATAAAATCAATAGCTGAATGACAGATACAATTTGCACAAATAGGACTATCTGTGACTCCAGTTACTTAAACCTAGCTTTAATGGTACTGAAATCCATTTATGCCTATCACCATACATACTTACAGAATGAGCTTAATCACAATGACCACACAGACCTGCAGAAGGACCTATGGACTGAATCACAATGACCACATAGACTTACAGAAGGACCTATGGGCTTAATCACAATGACCACACAGACTAACATAATAATCTATGGACTAATCACAATGACCACACAGACTTACAGAAGGACCTATGGAATGAATCACAATGACCACACAGACTTACAGAAGGACCTATGGAATGAATCACAATGACCACACAGACTTACAGAAGGACCTATGGAATGAATCACAATGACCACACAGACTTACAGAAGGACCTATGGAATGAATCACAATGACCACACAGACTTACAGAAGGACCTATGGAATGAATCACAATGACCACACAGACTTACAGAAGGACCTATGGAATGAATCACAATGACCACACAGACTTACAGAAGGATCTACGAAATTAATCACAATGGTCACACAGACTGTTCAGCAGAATGAATCACAATGATCATATAGATTGACAGAAGGACTGGTGGACTGAACACAATAATAATAGTGACTGACACAAGGACCTGTAGACTGAACACAATGACTATACTGACTAACATAAGGACCCATGGACTAAAGACAATGACTATACTGACTGACACAGGGACCTGTAGACTGACCACAATGACTATACTAACTGATACAAGCATCCATGGACTGAACTCAATGATGATACTGACTGACACAAGGACTCATGGACTGAACACAATGACTATACTGACTGACACAAGCATCCATGGACTGAACTCAATGATGATACTGACTGACACAAGGACTCATGGACTGAACACAATGACTACACTGACTGACACAAGGACCTGTGGACTGGTGGACTGACTATACTGACTGACACAAGGACCTGTGGACTGAACACAATGATTATACTGAATGACAGAAGGATCTGTGGACTGAACACAATGATGATACTGATGGACTGAATCACAATATCTCTGTATAAATAACAAGGAATAGTAATGTGCATGTGTTTCAAAGAATTAGAATACTGTAGTATCACTAATTTTCATTTGGTACCAATTTACATATTTGATGATTGCATTGAACAACAAATTTAAAGACCAAACAAATAATTAGCCACATGTGATAAAGGGACACCCTCTCACAATTTTCTTACTGTGTTTCATTCCTGGGAATTAATAAAGCTATTTCAGAAATTAAGATGGTTTCTGTAATTTGATAATAAAATATTAGCATTTTCATAGTCCATTGTTACATGAAAATTATAATACATTTTACATTGTTTCAATGCATGCTTCTATTTGCTGATATGTAATTTCAACTCGCTGTTTTAAATCTATATATGTGATATAGGTAAAGACAGCAATAACAAAAACGAGGAAAAGCATTAGATATTCAAAGTTTAGTATTACAGAAAATAGAAGAAAGAATAATAAATGCAAATGGTTTATGAAAATAATGTTTAATATGGTGTCAATTCTTCATTGAAGAGAAACTTTTTGTCAAGAAGTTTTAATCCTCATCAAATCACATTTCATTTTATCCATGCATGTTTAATCCCAATAAAGAAATGGTATATGTGCCAATTACTGCAAAGAATTAAAATTTAATTAAATTTGTTTTCAAAACCCCTGAAGCAGCACTGTTGCAATCAACACTGGTACTCACAAGTGTTTGTCTGGTAAATAACCCTGAAACTGTTGACTTAAACAAGTTGAGAATTCTCAAACTCAAGGAAATGTGATCTGATCTTTCACATATCCATTCAGAATGAATCAGTTTGACAGATGAAATATTAACTAAAGTTTGGTGGTTGAAGTCAGTTTGTACATGAAACAGGCTCAATCAATTCAGTGATTCAACTGTTTTTAAATTTAATTAGAATCTTCACATTTTGACTGGCTCTGAACACATGAAAATGTTGACACTGTTTGCCAAATGACATTATACAGACTGATGGGAATCCAAGTTTAATTTTACCACTCCTAAGCCAGAGTGCAAGAGTCATGCTCATCAGAAAGTGATTGATGGTGTAACTTTATGGACAGTGTTTTATTAAATAGATCATGCTCATGCATACTATTATAACCAATTATCTTAGTGTTATTGGCTGTAATAAAGCAACTGCCATTTATTACTGGCATAGTTCTCTCATTTTGTATTCTTCACTTCAGGTATTTGTAGAAGTTAATCAACAAAATTCTATTCCTACAAATAAGCAAACTTTGACAAGCAAATCCACAAATTTAAGTTTAAAGAGCTACTCAGATTTGAGAGCCATACATAAATGATACTACCATATTCCTTTTTAAACTGTAACTGGTATGAGCTGACTGTTTAAACCTTTCATCAGGCTTATTGTCTTTTTATTTTTACTGCAACAGGTTTTTGTTCACTAGACAACATTTTTAGAAAATGCTATAGAAGCAACAGCTTGATAATACGGGCATGAAAAATAGAGACATTTTAAAAGCATCTGACGAATGTCTGTAAACTTTACAACCTTTCTAACTTTAAGTTATAAAGGTTCCTGAGGCACTCCACTGAATTTTTAATATGAAATCCAGATCGGCATTAAACAATGGACAAGCCAGTATCTGGATTTAATTGCAATCATCATATTCTCATAATTTTGACAAAATTTCATAGTTGCATAATTTAAGGATCATTTCAAAAAGACAGATGGTCAAATCCAAAGGGTTGTCAGGTCTGAAGACATGCTTGATATATGAAATCACTACAGGGCTTAGCATCAGCATCATAATGGTATATGAGGGGTAACAATTCCAAGTCTACATATATTTGTTCCAAATGGAACCAGAAGATTTTTCTTAGCCTGCATGCCAACATATCTATGCAACCATTGCTCTTACTTAGCTCTGGTAACTAAACTAAAATATATTTTCTATCCATAGATTATATACTTTACCACAAACTCTGCAAAATAATTTATTTAAATGCATATAATTTGCAATTATTAATGTTTATTGTAATTAATATGGTCCTGTATAGATCATACACAAATCTGACTATGCTTAAATTAGTCCTGACTGATGACTCATTGTGGTTTTCTGGCTAGTTTGCTTATTTACAGTTCTCATGGCGTTTTTGACATCTTGTCAATAAGCAGGGCAATAAGCATAAAAAAAATTTGGTAAGACTATTCAGGTCTATTTTGAGTGATAAAATATAAAAATATTTTTTTCTCTATAAAACTACTTTAATTTAATAGCAATTAAATTTGATTATTCTTTTATGCTAGGTCATTGGAGCCCACTTCATATTTTGTTATTCATCCATCCAAAATAGCAAAATATTTTTATTTCCAAATGTGTGACTAATTTCTGTCATGTCAGTAATAGTTTTTAAGATGGCATCCTATTATAGTCCCAAGAAAAATTAATAATTGATATATCTGATTTCTTATTTTTCCTGGAGATTTTCTAACCAATAAAGAATATTGTATTCAACAGAAAGCACTATCCAAAATAAAAAAAAGACTATTGAAGTCAGCCTGTTGTTAAGGGAAGTAATATCTTTATTATCAAGTATTTTTAAAAATGGTCAATGAATATCAGAACTTATTGTATTTCACTTTTTGTGTTCACAAGTGAGATAATTTGTGCTGATCCATTTATTGTGAGATCTGAATACCTGTTCAATTTGTTCAAATGATGAAGATCTGCTATCAGATTTAATTTAGCCACTTTTATTAAAAATAGATAAAACTTAAAAATAACATCTGAAAAGATCCTTCACACAAGTTTGCAACAGCTTCAAAACAATATCTTAAAGGTCACCAGCCACACTCCAGCATTTTTGTTTACATCAGATTTGCATTACATAATTAAAAGTGGTTATACTCACACAAAAAGAACATACAAATTATCAAGTATAAAGAAGAAATAATAATTACTCGAAAAAGACATATATAATGCAGTTACTACCCCTTAGCTATGATTCCCCACCTATAGAGGATGCCACCAGAAATGATGTACATTTATCCCCACAAGACAAAGTACATGCTTCTTGTTATAAAACAAACAACATTATAAACCATGTACATGGAACATTTAGATGAAACTACTGAAAAGTAATCTACTGTTCAGCCTTATATCAATATGTGTGTGTAATGCAGTAAATTGCATCAATGTCAAAACTGTCCCATTGTTTCAATTTATATTTGAAAATTCCCATTAACACAGGTAAAAAGGAATCAATATTGGTTTCTCTGACAGCTGACTTTATTTTTTGAAAAAAGAAATTCGGCACACTTAAAAGAATCCAAAGAAACCAAACTTTTCTTCCTTATGTCAGCTGACTTCATAAGAAAAATTGGCACACTTAAAATATACCAAAGTCAGTTTTTGGGGTTGTTTGCTTTGAAATAAAATAACCTTTGTACAGTAAAACCTGTCTTGAGAGACCACTGCTATGAGAGACCACCTGTCTTGAGAGACAAGGTTCTCCATGTAAAGATTTTTTTGATTATATATTATATATATTATATATTTTTTGATTATATAGTGTTATGAGAGACCACCTGTCTTGTGAGACCATTATTTTTACCAGAAAGGGTGGTCTTTCAAGACAGGTTCCACTGTATTTAATATCCTGTATGGAAGTTTAAAGAAACAGTTTACTGCTCACTCCATATTCTGTTTATGTATCACCTGGGCTTCTATTTGTTTCCATGATGTGATCATAATTTATGCAAGGCAAATAGTATACACAACAATAACATGTTTTAATAACACTTTTATAACCCATGGTAGCGAAAAGATTACCATTTGCACTTGGAGTGGATGTTTTAAGTTTTCCAGTTTCAGCTTGAAAAATCACAACCTTATCCTTGTTAATGTCAACAAGAACCTGGCTGGTCAACCCAGTCAAATCCACTTTGGTGGCAAACTTGCTCAGATCCAAATCATGGTGAATATTATCTGTATAAATTAATAGACATTTTATATACTAATAAGAGTACTTGCTAAGTGACAAGGTGAAATCAATAATTACTTGCTTTGCAGGTGAATGCTCTTCAACAAAATGATATTTTCAATATGTACATTGTAGGAGCCATTTTTGTGTCAGAATGGCAAAATTTTCATTCAAAACCAAGTAAATTGCATAGTCTTAAGGTTAAACCCCATTGATGATATGACTTTTCGTGTAGTAGAAATAACTAGATTTTCAATAGCAGTTATACTATATGTCTAATTGTCACTATTTTCATTTATTGGTAGTGCCAACTAGACACCATAAAATGTCTTCTGGAGAAAACAACAGTGCAGATATGACTTTTTGTCAATGACAAACAGTGATAAGATTTTGAGTTTGCCACTATGACAGCCATACTGAGATATCAGACCAGTAAAATATTTATTTAAAACCATCTGGACACTGTAAGAAGTCCTTTGGTAAAACTCTAAGGTAATATGACCTACATTCAGTAAGAGTAACAAAAAAGGCCTTTATAGATGGCTGTTCTGGTGGCCATATTGGATAACAGATAGGCACCATTATCGCTTTTGACCAACTAGACATCATAACAAGTCTTTTAGTGATAATCCCATGTAGATATGACCATCCATTCAGGTAGCATAGCAATAATAAGATAGTCAATATGGCTGCTGTGATGGCCATGTTGGATGTATGAGCAGTACCCATTTTTATTTACAACCATCCTTGGGATGTATTTAGAGTTTCAAGGTTCTTCTCCAATTTGTTTATGAGGAGCACTGATGATTATTAAAGGATATACCATAAGCTCTTCTCATGTATAAACTATTGGCCTCATTTAATATCATCTGAATTTGACTACTTGTCGCTGAAAAATGCACACTAATTTCCTTAATGGAATAAAACATGATGGTTCTTTTATAATTTCAAAACCATGTACAAAATACATTCTCTCTACATGAAACAGATAATTTACCATGTTTTTTTATTAATGAATTACCAATTTTTTATATATTTTTAGCTTTGACCTTCTACTGTTATGTCTTATAAAAATCTTTAAACATCTCTTAACAGATTGCTCAAGGTCTTCTGAAGCTTGCTCACAGTGCTCACTTATTCCCTGCTGTGTTAATTTAAAGATCCATATGCTAAAAGTTCCACTAAGGCTCACATGTTTACTTGATTTTTTTTGTCAAGCAATATTCTTTTGGCAATCAAATAATTAGTAATAGAATGACTAACAGTAATTAGAGTAAAAAATTCAAAAAACTTCACCTAAACTCTTGAGTGATGGTAATTCTGTTTTAAATTTTACTGTCATGTTTAGAAGCATGCTGAAACCAAATGTAAAATCAAAACGTTGTTGTTGTTGTTTTCGGGCTTTATGCCATTTTTTTCAGCACACGATAGGCTATAAATGGCAGACAGTATTCTAATAAAATTGTTAAGGAGATGCGCATTTAGTTTAAGCAATTTGTAGGTTTGTATGATTACATGTTTGATTATTGGAATTCGCTGCAATGGGAAATACTCCTAAGCACGTAATAATTAGTCAATTATTAGGAGCAAACGTCACGGAGAGAAAGTGTTAGTGAGTTTCTAAGATGCCAATGAGTAGCGAACTCAGACCCAATCCGCATGACTGTCGTGATGTAGCACTTTATAAAACCTAGTGGTGTATATTGGTGTTGTGACTGCAGCTGCAGTATTTATGGTAGTAAACCGGTAAATTACACATGGAATAAATGAGAAAAGACTCGGAGGATACCGTTTATGTCGCCATAGTGGCAAATGTGATGTAGGTTTACTGGTGTGATGTGCCTTGAAACAGTAGATCGACTGGCCTCAGGTGGGCAGTTAAAATAGTCCCCCCGTGTTAGGGATAGTTGTACAGTTTCTACGGTGTGAATTACTAGCGGAACGGAAAGTTAATGTAGAGAATCTGTGAGGATGTGCGGTTGATGGTTAATTGGCAAGTTGTAAATAATGTGGTCTTGCATTGATTATTGTAAAATTTATGTATATAATGGACACGTTAGGCTTTCCAACTTACAACTGAAGTTGTATAGAAGTCTTTGGAAATATGGGGTAAACTTATGACTTCTAACGGGATTCTAGCCAGGGTTTTGACACCGCTCGGTTAAGTAAAAGACACCTGGCTTGTAACAGTATTAATGGTGGAAGAATAAACCTGGAAAACCACGAAAAGAAACAACGACCCACGAGAAACTAATGTTAAGCTTTCTCACATATCCACAGCCTCCGAATCTTAAACTCGAACCCACGCAGGCAAAGGTGAGATGGCAGTGATCCGTGACGGAGAGCGCTTTAGATCACTCTGCCACTCGGGGCCCCTAGCACCAAACTGTAATGCTGCATGCATGAAAAATAGTGTTGCCTGTCTGCTCTTTAGAGTTCATTTTCAAGAATTTAGTCAAGAACTTACTTGAATCACTCTCTATTCCTTTGATCGCTGACTCTTACTAGAATAAGCTACTTGCTTTGATTGTATGTTTCTTCTCTCTGTATCTACTAAAGGAAATATATTTTAAAACATGCATAAAGTAACTACACCTTTCTATCAGAAAAAACGTATTGTGCTCATTGATTTGGTTATAAGTCTTTAATGTAGAATGATTACAGCAGCTTGTAATTTTTAAGACCTCATCGCTCTTCAGCTTTTGTTTCTTTTTTAAATCCTGTGAACTTTTTACAAATTGTTCTCCAAGTTCATCTCTGTGAGGATCTTTTGATGTTTGTGAAGTGATGTGATTATGATTTGTTAATATAGCTTTTAACAATTTGCCAGTGATATCACTACGATGTCTGCAATGTGGGAGTTTATAGTGATGTCTAACAATGATGCATCATGCCGCAGACATGTAGCATGATGTTCCACCTTGTCACATTATCCTGACACAAGGCTGACCAGTCCTAACACAAACCTCTTAATGCTGAGCGTCAAGCGAGGCAGCTGTTAGTAAAATTATTGTAAGTCTTTGGTATCTGAAGTTATTTTTTTCAAATAATAATTTCAACCTAGATTGACATTGCTTTTTGTTTTTCTATCATTAATTAAATATATATATCAGTTCTGTAAGATAGATTGACATTGCTTTCTGTTTTTCTATCATTAATTAAATGCACATCAGTTTTGTAAGAGAGATTGACATAAATCAGAAGCTGAATGAAGTTAGGTGTAAGACTATTTAAAAGTTTGGATAGTGAAAACTAACTAGAAATTGTTTTGGATAGTGAAAACTAATTAGAAATTGTAATAGGTAAATAAAAGAGATGGATTGAAAGCTATGTTCAGAATGTGAAGAGTAGAGAACAAATTTAACAAAGAACAAAATAAATGCCTAAATGTAGAGAAAAGAGAAAGGAAAATTGTAAAATTTGATATAATACACAAGACTTACTTTCAGACATATTTTAAAAATAGGTGCCACAATGTAAGCAACAGAATATCGTACTTAGCAATAAACAGAGTTTGAAAACCACAAAATATCAAATCAGATACAATGGTGAAATGCTAGGTTATACATTTATCTTTTACCATTTCAGCAGCTGCGATTTATTAAAGAATTTTATTTACACCTAGAATATGTCATACTATGATTTGATTTGTGTGATCCTGAGAAAGAATAAATATATTTTAAATGATTAAATACTACATACTTTGTCACCACCAACTAGAAGTCTAAGTGTTAAGATATCTTTGAGGAGAGAAGAGTACCCCCAAAAATAGAATCTTTCAAGATGACCAAATTAACCATTAAAGAGATTTTTAACATTCCATCCAATACGTTTTCTAAGCAAGATTCTATTGCCAGGTAAGCAGTTATTTCTCAAATTACAGCCAATGTAGAAAGTTTGATCAAAAAGACTAATAGTTAAGCAACAATGTGTGGATTTGTTCAAAAAAGTCCTTTCAACAGTATTTAAATTCTCTCATTGGTATTAGTTGTCTTTTCAAAATATATGTTTAATCACTATCAAATTAGTCTCATCACAGACAGAGATAATCCAAGTTTGAATGATACAAATCAGATAAAGTTTCTAGTTTTATTTGAGGTTATGTGGTCATATAGTTCATTATGAAAGCGCTTTAATTAGTCGATTGAAACACATTTACTGATTATTTATGTCAAAGTAAAACAACGATATATAAAATGTTTTGGAAATTAAAGAAATCTAGCATTTATAAATATTTCATACAGCTTTTTGATGTCTTCTATAATTTTGTAAAATCTTTGTCACGTACAATTTTAGCCGCTGTTTATTTGCTCCATTGGCAATATATATGTTTAGTTCCTGCTTGCAGTATTCAATCACTTACAAGGGAAAGTCAGAAGTTAACATTAATCCCATGTCATATTATAGATGATTGATATCTTATGTCACTCGGTTTGATGTTGAATTTTTTTAAATTCAATTAAATTCAATTTTTTTAAATTAGATGCTGACATGGCTACCGATTCTAATATTGGAGTACAGGAATGTCCATGTAATTACATTGCTTGAATACGCATTTTAACCGTTGTCTCCGATAAAAGCTGCTGAAATATGTTGTTGAAAGTTTAAATATGACTCTATGACTACATAACTTTATGACTCTAAATGCTGACATGGCTACCGATTCTAATATTGGAGTACAGGAATGTCCATGTAATTACATTGCTTGAATATGCATTTTAACCGTTGTCTCCGATAAAAGCTGCTGAAATATGTTGTTGAAAGTTTAAATATGACTCTATGACTACATGACTTTATGACTCTAAATGCTGACATGGCTACCGATTCTAATATTGGAGTACAGGAATGTCCATGTAATTACATTGCTTGAATTTCTAATCGGAAATCCTGGGTAGCAAATTCGAGTGTCTTCGGTGGTTGGGGGTGGTTTTAGTTTGTTATTATGTTCTAAAAATTTGGTGAGGTTTGGGCGTAAAATGCAGGCATAAAATCTGAAAGGTTTGCTAGTTTGAAAATTGTTGGCTTGACACGGTGATCTAATATACAAGTTAAAATCATGACCTGGTGCGTGCTATCTCACTGTAACTAAAATATATTATTTAATGATTGATTAAAGGATATGCAAGGACGGATCATAATCTGAATACATAGTGTTTACAAAGTTGGTAAAATTGATATTGTATCGTTTGGTATTATCTCAGCATTCTTAACAATCAAAAACAGTAGATTTAAATTCCTTCATCTGTAAAATGCAAATGAAATATTACACATTAAAATCTTTCTACAAGACATAAAACTTAGTTCGTATGATGATTTCTGAAATTAAACGAAATGGGGGTGGCATAAGACAAGAAACAGTTTACGTTACAAGCAATTTTATAAGACAACACTCCATTTACAATTGCAAAATCTGACATGGCACTAGGCACATCAATTTAGGCATTACTCCATTGGCATTTCAGACGGTGGCCGCATATTTTAGCTTAACTGTTTCATGCAACAATATTGTACTTAGAAATGTTAGAACTGTGTCTAATAACAATGGTCTAAAACATTTTAGAAGTCGTCTGCTTCAGAAATAAAATGTGCTAATTATTATGGATTTTCATATGCTGAGTTCAAATATTACAATTAAAACTATTGGCTTCTGTTTCCAAGACATTTAGGTTTATACATTTTGTGTCTATTTATATTGTATGTAGGTAGCAGAGCTTTAATAATAAATTTTAAACCTAGGTCTTGTCTTGTTTTTATGCTTGATTTACATGATAATATTTCACCCGTCCTGTTTATGTAACACATTAAAATTTATTATGAAACGAGAGGGAAGAAAACTATTATGTATATTTAAAACTAGTTCTTACTCAGAATCTAGTCGGTGCATCTTGTCTTGACTTGTTTCAGGTATTCTTTAAACAGATCATCTCTTGTAATTGTCCAGCATTAGTCTCCCACGCAGTGCATGGTCGAATGCATCACCTTGAAGATGTTACCGCATAAAAGGACCAACAAAGACACCTTTCTTTATCTTAGCTTCATTTAACATTGGAAATGTTTCACAGATGTACTTGAACATGCTTAATTTTTGTCTATGGCCATGACAAAGATCAGCATTTGACCCAGCTTGATCGGCAAGGGTGGTAATTAAATCTTCATTGATTCTGCAAGTGACAGATGCTGGACAATTTTCCTCCCAGGCTCCAATGACTGTCAGAGAGTTCAAAATCTCTTGATCTAGAGAGAATCTCTCGCATGACTATCCTATTCGCAGATTAAACATCATTACTCTGTGTATCAAGTCTGCAGACCGATCAAAAAAAAATAGAATCTTCAACTCACCTCAAAGCTGCCACAGATGTTGACTATAGGTTATGCACCTTAAATGTTGTTTCATGTTCTCATGTGTCTCCTTGATATGAAATGCATGGCTGATTGAAATTGATTGAAAAACATTACCATTTGTAGAGCAAACCAGATTTAAGCTTCATCTTTGAGGAATCAATGAACAGTCTACACTCATCTGGATCATGAACGATGTTGAGGGCTGCCATCACACCATTGATGTTGCTGCAGATTACATGATCACTTTCCATTAAGAAGAATGGGACAGTATCCTTTTGACGGTCACGGAACATGGGTACCATAACATCACGTGCCATGAGATTCCAATGATGCAGTCTGGACTCCAACAGCTCTAACAGCCTTCCAAATCCAGGAAAGATCTTTCATTGCACTTTATGTTAGGATGTATGTTTCAGAGCAGGAGGATGGAGGAAAATATGGGTCACGTGAGATGAATGGTTCATGACTCGAAGTGTCATCCTCTATCTCTTCCTCTTCTGATTCAAGTGATAACGAATCTGGTGGAACAGGAACCGAGAGTCCTTCTTTGGGTACTGATCGTATAGCTGATGGAATGTTTGGATAATGCAAGTCCACCTTTTATTTTTTTACTCACCTTTCCCATATGGAGGCACGATGCAGAAGTAACAATTACTGATATTATCTGTTTTCTCTTTGGAAATCATTAGCACTGCATAAGGGTTACGTGTCCTATTCCTGTTCAACCATTTGTGAAGATTTGTTGTACAGGTGTTGCAGCATGTGTGTGGCCCACCTCTTATCCTGATCTCCAATCATGCACCAAAAATAAAGATGATATGCTTTCCTAACCATAATAGTTATACATTGCTTTTATGATGCAAAAGTCGCTTCACGACAAACACAGCAGTAATTATTTTCATTGTTCAAATAAGTACACGGCATCTTTGCTCACCTTGGTTAAACAGACATGAGTCTCTCTGCAAAATCAAAAACTTTCAAAATAGAGAGCAGGGCATTTTGTGATTTCTAGAACTGATGTAGGGTACTTTGTTCAGCAGAGTAATGCAAGCTTAGTTATGATTGTATCATCTGTGACCTTTTGGAATAACATGATGCAAATGATATCATGTATGACACAATATCAGCTTCAAATTGAATCAATTATTGTTTTGCCTCAAAACAAATACTGTGCAGACTCAGTCATAGATTTATTCATGGATCCAGTCAACGATGCATTTTAGCTCCCTTCTCTTTATAACTCACTAATTTTGTATGCAACTTACAAAATCCATACATTTAAAAGATTGGAAAGATGCAAAAGATTTGGAACAAGTAAGTTGTACATCTTTCTTGTTTTCCATATAAGGGCTTTGCTGTGTTATATTTTTAATTTTTATATCTGGTTTGCTTTGCCACTACACTTTGAACAATATTTGATTATGGCGTAGACTCCAATGCAAAATTTACATTGCCTGTACTTAATAGGATATGAAGACCGTTTCCATATTTTTAAATTTTTTCACGTGATTTTAATTTGTCCTTAAAGATCCTACGCAATTCCTTTCCATATCTTACACTTGTTTTATAGTCACATCTATTTTGTCTTGAAACTACTTAAATGTTATGCTTTGTCACGTTGCATGATATAAAAGTATGTGGTTCTTCTTTCAGTACTAATTCGTTTGCATGTAGTTTGCAAGCCTCTTCTGTTGTTAAGCGTTGTTGTGATGAAATCAGCCTTTTTTCTCAATTTGCGTTTTTCAGTTCAGGCTATTAGCTATAGTCATTCCGTTTAACTTCCAAAGATCGATGTCCAACCTGGGATAAATAATATGCCCTTTCGCAGGTCCTCCGATGTAACTAATTTATACAGGAGTCGCCTAGTCGTTAATACGCCAGATTCATGGCTTAGTATATAGAGGTAGTCATTTGCCGGCTAAAACTTAACATTATTTGTCACATTTACTTAATAATAAATGAATATGTTACTGAAATGGTGTTGAAACTAATACTTGTCTATCGTTATGTTTCAATATAATGTTAAATATACTTTCGGTATCTGATCGTAATTTATTCTAATGACTATCAACATTGTGCAAATGAAAGTCAACGAAATATACCTGTTAATATGTAAGAACTTAAATGATTAGATTAACATTTGCGGATTGTTGATCTGATCCTTTGTTTAGGTTTGACTGCCCATTAAAGTTAAGGTGCTTCTGGAATTGTGTTATAGGGCGGTCCCTCAGGTATAAGAACATAACATGACTGTTCTATTGTATACATTGCTTTACGATGATACAAGCATGGATTCATTTTCATATATGCTTTTCCTTATAGTTAATTGGTCAATCCAATATCCTTTAAAAATAACCCCAAGAAATCCCTTCCTCCAAGAAAATACAAGCACACAAATAGTTTTTAGCCAAATAACCATGATGCTCGCAATAGGTATACCACCGACTAACAAATAAAGCATTTTCTATGTGTTTGTGATATTTTAGACCCGTCATTTCATTTCGTTTAATATTTAGATTTTAGATTTTTGAATGCAGATTGTTAATTCTACAATGACTCGTTGGATTAAATGAAGATATATTTTCAGGGTTTTGCTAGCTTTATTTTCGTTTGGCTTTTTACATTTTCACAATGTGAATGAACATTTCATACTATTACCTACTTCAGCGAGAATTAACCAAATTGATGGTTAAATAATTTTGATATTTTGTCGTTCCTATAATTTGACATGTGAAAATGTAAGACTGATCATCATGCCATACAACACTTTCCACAGAAGATAGATATGCAGCAAGAACAGTCAACAGTCTGTAATATGTAACACATAATATAAATTGCATTTTGTAGGTCCTTTAGTATACACCTTCTGTATGAAGTTATTTACTTTGCTAAATGAAATCAAGTGCGAATCGTACATGCTTCGTTCCCAGACAGAGCAAACCAAATGTCAAAAATGAAGCTTACTACAAGAGACTGGCTATTCTAATTGCCAATGTTCTCTTAAATTAGCAGATATTTATATGATCAGCAAACGACAGTGAGATGCAATTGCTCAAAATCGGCGTGGTGGTCTTTTGGTGAGCGAGTTGGTATAAGATGTAAATAACATTTACTCCTGCATATATTGAATATCTGGTAATAACGCCGGAAAAGAAACTATCGTTTATATTTATTTAGCAAAGTGAAAATTGTAGTTGATTGTATGGATATACGACACCAGATCTGAGAAATAAAAATACTCAGATTCATATTATAGTAATGTTCGGCGCGATAGATCATTACCGTGTATTATAAAAACAGAGAAAATAAATAATCAGGCCCAATCTGGTGCTAACCGGATAAAGGTTTATTTTGTTCGTGCGTAATATCGTTATCACATAAATCTCCCTACTGTGAAATCAATCGACATTAATCAAGGTTTTAACCCTTCTGTTATGACTCGAAGCAGACAAATTTTTTAATTTTTATAAAATACCCTGGTCATCGTTATTACGCCGATATCTAAAAGAAAACAGGTACCTGGATACGAAGTTATTTACTCCTATTCCTGCTGTCAAGATCGTGTACCTCATTAAGTGGTTTTTATTTGGAAAGCCAATGTTGATATCAGTATTGAGGAGTAGTAACCATATTAATATCGTCTGTGTTTGTTGTTACAGTGTTGTGAACAACATTGGTACCATTTACATTTACCAGCAAGACTATTATATAAAATCATCCAGAGAAAATATGTTTTTCTGTTCGCCTATTTAGGCATAAGAGGGGATCTGTTCGATATCAGATGGATATAATTTAATTTAAGAGCAGTTAAACGTCACACAAAACCTTGTATTGAAATCGTTAAACGTCACACAAAACCTTGTATTGAAATCTCTCTCTCTCTCTCTCTCTCTCCATATTTATCGGATGCAATAAACACTTGTCTATATAACTAGACCTCTAATTAGGTGATACCTTCATTTAATTGAAGAAGAATTGATGACATCTAACATACACAGTCAATTAACAATATGGTGCATGTTCATTCATATCCCGGAAGTTGAGTTTAGATTGCTTGAGCATATTGGATCCCTAGTTGAACTGTCTGAGTACTATGGGTCTGATAGCAACGTTCGAATATAGGATCTGAGTTGTTAATTTATGTCATGCTACGAATGAAAATAATTATATATATATTCTGAGTTATTAATTTATGTCATGCTACGAATGAAAATAATTATATATATATTCTGAGTTATTAATTTATGTCATGCTACGAATGAAAATAATTATATATATATATATATATATATATATATATATATATATATATATATATATATATATATTCTGAGTTATTAATTTATGTCATGCTACGAAAGAAAATGGTAAGATTATTCAACAGTTTTATCTGTAAAATATCAGAGTAATTTATTCAAAATTCTGATTTATAAATTGATATTGAATGTATTTTAACTCTTTTTTGTAAAGGTTTCAACCAAAACATGCATAGAAACAACTGAATGGACTGGTAGCGTGATCATTTGGAATCATAAAACAATTATCGTCTTTCATGAGGTAGAATAATCATTTTTTTCATGATGATTATGCACGTACCATACACCGTATATAGCAGAGCAGTTCCTATGATATCTTCTCTAGCGTTTGAATATTCATTACATATACACAAATGAATATATTGATTTAAATACCAGTTACATTTCTTGAAAATACGTGGCAAACTTTCTTTGTATCATAAAATGCGCAAGAAAAGAAGATAAAATTAAACGTACATCAGTTTAATCATACCATTGTATATATACAGTTCCACAGTTTTATAAATTTAGCATATAACGCATGAGAGACTTCAAATTGCCGATAAAACATGTACATGCTTTTCTATCATTATAATTAACATCACATGTGTTCTACTGTAAATATTTTACAATGCTCTGATTGGATACACGCGTGTGCAGGAAAATATCCGGATATTGCGTCAACCCAATAATGAAATATAACTGTCAGATCCCATTGATGATCATTTTTCACAGACGTTTAATTCCATAAGAATCTAAATATCTTTTGCATTTTCCTGTCGTATATATTCGTCCTAATATGTTTGTTAATTGATATAAATTGATTATTATGGATCACACTAAATAAATGTGTAGTGTGACACGTTATTATTACCAGCGACCTGAGATGTTTAAAACGATTAATATTTAAATTGTAGACGCCCTTCTGTATAATAAATAATGAAATCATTGCGACTTCCGAGAAATATCACTTACGGGTATTCTGATGAATTTTTAGAAAATAAGAGTGTCTGAAAGTGAACTGTGGCGAAATTTGTATATATTGCTTATCTTTCAGTTCGCAAACGTGCTATTTTAAGGTTTTTAGAAAGTTATTGAACATTAAAATGTCATGTCTAAAAGACAAAACAATATTTTGTTTCTGTTTCATCTTAGTCTTTCCTCACCGTACTTTGCAATGTAAAACAAGTGGTCCTTTTTAGGTACCAATCACTTCCTTATGCAATTGTCTAGTTTGCTTGTTATAGACTTAAGTAAGAACGAAGCTCGAGGTAGAAATACATGGTACCTACCGACATTTCTCACATGCCATTGGGAAATATATTCTGGTGGCAATTAAACGTTATAAAATATTAGACGAGTAAGCAAGGATAGATCAGTAAACATATTCTCTGCATGCAAGATTGTTTGACACTTGGCAAAATTCCAAACAGAAAAGAAGCGATAACAATAAGTATACGGTAACTTTGCCCATTAGTGTAAACGTTTTACTGGCTGAAGGTACTATACTGCAATGGTCGTGTCTAAGCGATAAATCAGCCCCGTCTTGGAGGAGGGTAGCAAGAATTTGGAAGAATATAAAGTGTAAAGTAGTCGACAAACGTGGAGGAAGGCACATCAAACTTTAATGAGTTTAAAGCTCAGACTGTTGATCGCCTAGGTAGTTTTACCAGGTATGTGATAAATTAAGCATAGTTTAGTAATAATCTGCAATAAAATCAATAATATTTGCTGCTGTGTCTGTGATATTTATCATACATTCAGACATAATGTCAAAAGGCATTGAGGTGAACCCGAGTAATTTTAATCCATTTAAAACATAAATATGATAAATACATATCTTCGGTTTGTTATTTCGCCTGATTTCGAGATCACAAGAAATACAATAATTTGTTGTCTCATGTTACCTATATATTATTCAACACAAAGCAATGTAAAAATTTAATACCTCATGCGTCAGGAAATTATAAAAGATATGTCATAGGCAAAACTGGCTTGCACCTACACACACACACACCCACCCACACACACACACACACACACACACATAAATACATGTATGTGTACCAGAGATACGAGTACAAGATTGTCTTCTTTTGTAGATTTTTATCCAAGAACAATGCAGCAAATGCAGAATCTTCGCACCTGGAATGATCCTCCACTCAAGTGGCAAACAATAGAGAAATTTTCAAAACGTGTCCGTCCTATGGAAATATATATAGAGAACAAAACTATGTATATACTGAAGCTCGAGGAAGATTTTCTTGAAACAGGTGAAAGGATTGAGTCTGTCTTTAAAAGGGAAATTGATCCTGGTTCGGGTTGGCTCACATTCGTTGCCAATAAATCGCCTAGCTTATGCCTTTCTGTTGGTGGTGGATTAAAATACAGGTTGAAGGAAGACTGCATCCTGTATATTGGATTTAAAAGACCTTTTGTTGGAGAGCACCTGTCTTATGCATGCCTTTCAAAGGTTGAAAATACGGCAAAATGGGCTTACCTGGAAACTCAGCACGGGGCCTTCAAATCCTCTGAATTTGGGGGATGTCGAGCAACTGGTGAAATAGTTAATGGTAAATACTGTTCTTCCAAGAGGATTGTGTTTAGAGTGGAAAGTACCTAGGGCATAGAATTGACCTCAAAATATGAACTACAATTGTAACATGTGGCTATTTGTACTTACATTGCAATATTATATTTTGTAGAATCTATATACCGAATATTGTATTTAACTGCAATTTCTGTAATATATTTCCTTAATTTCAACGTCGGCAGATTCAGAATAACTAAGTATATTTTCTTGTTTTATTCTCCATGTCCCCCATTCACCATTACCTACTAGCGTTTTTAATACATCTTTATATTTTTATGAATATACAATGAATCTGTAGCGACTCTAATAACGTATCGAGAAAATCTATTTAACATCGACAGCAGATTTATCGAAACATAAACTACCATCGAAAATATTAAATGAGTAAATTGCGGTGAGAGGCCATCAAGATAGCTTACAATGGTAACTAATTATGTTCCATCTGCAATTATAATGACATGTCAACATAATTGTATAGTTGACTACATACTGTTTCTGCAGTCTCTCCTAAAAATACATCGCTTCATCAAAGTTATTTTGATAATATTAAACATAAACATCATGTATTTGTTTTGCAATGCAGTGTGGTTTGTGAATCATAGCCCATGTTAAGAAAGGAGATCTGAGCACATAATCCATATTTGTTCATGAAGAGAACTTTGCGCTATATGATCATGGGTTGAAAGAAATCTGTAATGTCGTCATATTCCTATTTGTTCATTTAGAGAACTTTGCGCTATATGATCTTGGGTTGACAGAAATCTGTAATGTCGTCATTTCTAAAAATCGTCCATGTGACCAACCAATTAAATTTTATGACGACTTCTTGAAGAGCAGCACGTAAGGAACATCCATAACCAACACCACGTATTCTGCGCTAAGGACTAGATAATTAAAATCATATACAAATGGATAAAGTATATCCTTTACTTTAGTTCTCACTAATATTTAAAATTGCATATCTGTGTGTCGGGGGTGGGTGGGGGTGGGTGGGTGTATGACTGATCAAAATGACAATCAATCCGTTTAATGCAAAATGGCTTTTGAGAACATACACAAAGAGGCAGTTATAATAATTTGGCTCCAGTGAATTTGCAACAGAGGCTGATATTGAGAAACCAATGGAACATTTGTCCAATTAGAAGTAATTTTTCAATATTTAAGTCAAGGTCTGATCTGAACTTTTGTTGTTTTTGAAATTTTGTTTTATGTCGTGCTTTCCAAATTTTGAAAGAGTTAAATAGTATAGGCTATATGACACCATTTGTCGGGATGTACTAGAATAGAGAAAGTTGGGCACTGCTGTCTCAGTCGAAAATGAAATGAAGAAATAAAACTCATATAAAATGAACTAAAGCAAAAAGCTGTTTCCCACTAAGCAACGTAAAATATAATTTTAAACTTTGTTTTGTATCAGGGTTCTATGTACAGGGATGAACAGCATAATAAATGCCTTAAAATGCCAAAAATATTACCAAACTCTAAAAGTGTTAAAGGAATAATAGACTCTGATGACAGGTCAAAGCGGGTTTCTTTATTCTCTTTCACTCCATGAGTAATTTATTATTTTTCACATATATCAGAATACAGCATTATTTTCTACTTAAAATGTGAGGTGGTGGTAGCGATTGCAAGGCAATACTCCGTTTATGCCTTTCCCGTCTTCCTATCATTGCACTTAGTGATATGAAACTGGGACTATTGTCCCCTGGATCACTTCGTACCGGCCTTTCCAATCAACTACTATTATCATTTATCCCCTATCTGATTGCTGTCTGTTGTTTAATTTTAATTTTGACCGTACACACCCAAGCAGATACGTGACTCAGTCATGATGAGTAGAGGCTCGTCCGGATGGCCGACTATAAGACCAATGTATGACACTGGGGGAAAGACCAGTCTTTAACACTATTCATTGTTATCTATAGTTATTCTATAAACCAAAAACAAAATCTTGCATATAGTATTCAGGAACGCAAGCATACGGTAGCGATAAATATACACACCGTATGAAGATTTGTTTTTAAACGGACTTTGACCGTTTGTTATTTATTGTATGGGCGATGTTGAGTCTCCAATTTGAG
Organism: Potamilus streckersoni; assembly: GCA_016746295.1. NCBI lineage: Eukaryota > Metazoa > Mollusca > Bivalvia > Unionida > Unionidae > Potamilus > Potamilus streckersoni. The sequence goes on along the minus strand of JAEAOA010002192.1, from coordinate 2,448,617 downwards.
ACACTCAGACGCTTTGATTTGGGGACGGACCAAAATAGGCAGAGTTGAGGATTGTTTGTGTTTGGATTTTATAGCTGTTGTTTATGTTGGTGGGATGTTGCGGGAAGTTTTCTCTGTTTATGTTTGCACCATCACAATCTTAAAGTTATCCGCATTGGCACTTTCATCCACGATTGCAAATGCGATCGACTTACTCATCGTAGTAAAACTGATGTGTGTGGTCAAAAGTTGTGCAGAATAAACGCGTATTCGGGAATGTAGTCGCACCGCCAGATACACCAATAAACCGAGTCCTGAAACAACGTCACATTTCACTGATACAAAAAGGATTTACGGTTTATAAATATAATATAAAATTAGTCCTCGAATTAATAATTATAATTCCTGACAATGAAAGGTCCTAAGTAAATCACAGTTCGAATCCCGACGTAGTAACAAAATGGAAGGCGATGGTGCCTTCTAGAATCTGATGTGTTGATATGTCAACAGTTTATTGTTGAATCAATAAGAATAATAATCCGTCTTTACAATTTCGAATAATTTCCAACAAATCCTTTTGTCCAGGAATTGAAATGAGCACAAAAGGTTTCCAAGGAAAATAAATTATTAAATCCGAGAAATAGAAAAATTAAAATCAAACTGGCAACAACAGAAATGCCTTTCAATTCTATGGTATTAATTACGACTGAATTAAATCACTATAATAAAATGAGTTATAACCCAAATGATGCGCAATTTAGACTCTCACTGAGAATGGATATAAAATATTATAACAGTTGTTTACTAGAAAATGAATATAGGTCACCGACTAAAACTATGTAAGCAAGCTACTGCTTGTTTTTTTTTCGGCTGAAACTTAGCTGAAATTTCTGGAAAAATATCAATTCCAGAGAATAAACTTATTAATACAATTACTTGTAAAGAAATCAAAAAAAAAATATTAAGGATCACGTGTGTCATGGATTGATTAAGATAAATGCAATACAATGCACTGACTACTAACAGTTAAAAACCAATATCGCATTTGGCTAGTTACATACTACTTGTGCACTGTTCGTTTTCAGTTTTCAGGTTATAGAACACACACACACACACACACACACACACACACACACACACGTCTCTCTCTTTATATATATAAATATATATATGTATGTATGTATGTATGTATGTATGTATGTATGTATGTATGTATGTATGTATGTATGTATGTATGTATGTATGTATGTATGTATGTATGTATGTATGTATGTATGTATGTATGTATGTATGTATGTATAGAGTACATTTACTCCTACTTACAAAGAAGCTATGTAAACGCTCTTTACTTTTGTGGTGTACATTGATAAGAATTTTTACATTTTCGGATGACTTTGTGTATGATACCGTTGAAATGACCATAATAAACGTTGATAATACTAAAGTTAAAAGGTTATATGTGCGTAGTCAATATAGTGAATGTCTGTATGAGTAAATACAGAAAGTGATATTCGGACGAAGGTGCAAGTACATCGTGAAGATTTCTAACAGGTTTATGTACAATAATATGACAATGCAGTCAAAGAATAAAAGATAAATTAAATTCGACCAGGACATAAACTTTTAACCTATGCTATCAAATAAATGGTTTTATTATCTGTCTTTTAAACACAGGAATGAGCTATTATTAAACGCAGCCAAAAAAGGAGTGAACAAATTTTGCAAATAAATTTAGTCCTTTTAGATCTATGTCGTTCATAATACCTAAGAGAATTTATACTACACGCACAATTATACGAAAGTTTTATTTTGTTGCTGTCTTGTTTGAAATTACAATGAACATAAGTTAAAATACCTTTACTCTTTTGGCATGAATAAAGCATTTGTGGGATGACATTAAACTGAAAAAAAATCTATACCTGTCACAAAGAAATAATTATATCTTTATATACCGAAGGGTGTAATAGTATTCCTCAAAAGATACAATAATCTGAAAACCAAATGAAAGAATAAACTTTGGTTTTGTCAGTGGCAGACATATTTTCAAAATAGATTTGAGATGATAACGTGAACAACAACTAAAGGAACATGACATGCAGGATGCTGTTGAGGATTTTATTAAAGAACGAAAACATGACGAAATACACAGGTATGAACCACACCCAAAAGTTTAAACCGACCAGACCAATCAAGAGATATGTGCAGGCCTGTAGGTCATTAACACCTTCAAGTTTCAATATAATTGATAATGAATGAATACATGCAAATGTGATTTATATGTAAAGGTTATGCCTTTATGTTTCTTTATCATTCTTCAGTGGATAACATACAGGCAAACAAAAACTTGGAATTCAGAAATGTTAAAATAAGAGACCCAAATGTAATTTATTGACATAAATCTATTTTAACATTGGCAAACCTACATAATGTTATAAAAAAAAAATATAAATTTAGAAATATCACATTTTACTAATTTACACACACGTGACGACTAACAGAGTTGAAATATTCATAGGATCCGAACAGTGAATCTGAATATTTATGGCTGATACAAAGTGAAAATCATTCTCCAAAACCTATAATGAGTGCTATGATCAATATCTCGATGTTATGAATGCAGATGCAGCTTTAAAACATAAAAGCCTGCAAATTGTCCTGGTTGACGGATGGAGGGTAAATGACAGGTTTACCAAAAGTGAGAGACAGAAAGAAGTTGAGAGGGAAAAAGAGACACTTAGTAAAATAACCCCTGGCAGGAGGCGAATTTTATGGCACCACGATTTATTAAAACGTTAATCTGTTACTGAAACTCAGTGTTAGATTTTATTTGAGAAAATGTTCAGTGCTTGCTAAGTTAAACACACCTGCTGAACAATTGCATTTTTGTGAAGTATGATATCAATTTTGCAGCGATTTTACAATGCGAAAGCAAAATTTAAGACAATAGATATAAGATACCTAATGGGCGAGTTTCAACTGCACACCTGCGTATTATGTGCAGTACGCACAAGCGATATGTGGTTTCACTCTGCTCCTAACACGGTGCATAGATAGTCTCTTATAAAAACCCTTCACCACCGACTTAATGAACAGACTATTATAGTCATTACAATGTTGATTATATTTTAATATTCATTACCTTATTAGTCGTAATTATAGAAAATAGCTAAAGAGGGGGTTAAAAAGTGTTGCTTTCGTTGTCAGAACCGTAGCTGCTTGGCAAAATTCAGGTCTTAACAAAATACCTTCTTTAAATATATAAGGAAGAGATTTTAAAATATGGAAATCAAACTAAATTGATTTTTTAACGGAATCGCTCCTCAGGATTACGTCTGCAAAATATACATACATACATACATACATACATACATACATACATACATACATACATACATACATACATACATACATACATACATACATACATACATACATACATACGTACGTACGTACGTACATACATACGTACTTAGATACATAGAAACATACGTACATAGATACGTACGTACATATATGCATACGTACATACATGCAAATAAATAAATAATTACACACACACACACACATATATATATATATATATATATATATATATATATATATATATATATATATATATATATATATATATATATATATATATATATATATATATAGTTTGCGTACATACATGTACACTTACACATGTACATACATCTATGCTGAAGCATGGAATAAATTAGAACTTTGAAACCACTGAAATTCAACCCATACTGTTGCTTAAGAACGACGTCAAGATTTTGTGTTTTGTACACTAAGATTTAATCTGCACTTTCCATTGCCTATAACTGCCATTGCTTTTCTATCGTCTAAATGTATGTTTTGAAACAAAGCCACTGTTAATTTTTAATCTTTAATCTAATTTTGTTTTTGATCAATATATTAAGCTACATAAACTATTATTGATCTTTGTAAAACTTTTAAGAACACGACATTTAGGTTTTAGGTCGCCTTTCATTGCAATTTCTCAATTGAATATGTAACAAAAAGAGTAAAGAATATTGTGTGTCTTTCTTTCACTCACGTGAGATGAATTCGCCATCTCAAATGTCACAAGAGCTCACTTAAATCCTCATTGGCGTTGCACATCAGTGCCTATTATACATTTAGTTTATCAGCAATAAATGCAAGTGGTATACTGAACTTCATCTAAAGCTTCGTTAATCGTACAAAAGGGATGTTTTCCTGTCAGAGTGTATACTGAACTTCATCTAAAGCTTCGTTAATCGTACAAAAGGGATGTTTTCCTGTCAGAGTGTATACTGAACTTCATCTAAAGCTTCGTTAATCGTACAAAAGGGATGTTTTCCTGTCAGAGTGTATACTGAACTTCATCTAAAGCTTCGTTAATCGTACAAAAGGGATGTTTTCCTGTCAGAGTGTATACTGAACTTCATCTAAAGCTTCGTTAATCGTACAAAAGGGATGTTTTCCTGTCAGAGTGTATACTGAACTTCATCTAAAGCTTCGTTAATCGTACAAAAGGGATGTTTTCCTGTCAGAGTGTATACTGAACTTCATCTAAAGCTTCGTTAATCGTACAAAAGGGATGTTTTCCTGTCAGAGTGTATACTGAACTTCATCTAAAGCTTCGTTAATCGTACAAAAGGGATGTTTTCCTGTCAGAGTGTATACTGAACTTCATCTAAAGCTTCGTTAATCGTACAAAAGGGATGTTTTCCTGTCAGAGTGTATACTGAACTTCATCTAAAGCTTCGTTAATCGTACAAAAGGGATGTTTTCCTGTCAGAGTGTATACTGAACTTCATCCAAAGCTTCGTTAATCGTACAAAAGGGATGTTTTCCTGTCAGAGTGTATACTGAACTTCATCTAAAGCTTCGTTAATCGTACAAAAGGGATGTTTTCCTGTCAGAGTGTATATTGAACTTCATCTAAAGCTTCGTTAATCGTACAAAAGGGATGTTTTCCTGTCAGAGTGTATATTGAACTTCATCTAAAGCTTCGTTAATCGTACAAAAGGGATGTTTTCCTGTCAGAGTGTATACTGAACTTCATCTAAAGCTTCGTTAATCGTACAAAAGGGATGTTTTCCTGTCAGAGTGTATACTGAACTTCATCTAAAGCTTCGTTAATCGTACAAAAGGGATGTTTTCCTGTCAGAGTGTATACTGAACTTCATCTAAAGCTTCGTTAATCGTACAAAAGGGATGTTTTCCTGTCAGAGTGTATACTGAACTTCATCTAAAGCTTCGTTAATCGTACAAAAGGGATGTTTTCCTGTCAGAGTGTATACTGAACTTCATCTAAAGCTTCGTTAATCGTACAAAAGGGATGTTTTCCTGTCAGAGGATAAGTTAAGTGTCATTTTGGAAGAGAGGAATATTTGTATGACCACAAATAGCAAAATGAGAGCGTCTGCTAAAACTGGATATGTTTCTGTCAGCCCATCCCCGCCCCCCTCCCCCGATGTTAATCCGAGATCTCTGCCTGCCGATGAGCCGTTATGTTCATATCACGTGTTTTGGTACAAGAGATCTGCAGCAAGTAATGGTCATTTGGCGTATCTAGAAGTTCTCTATAACAGAAACTTTTGTAATACCATACTTTCATATTCTATAAAATCTTCAGAAATGCTAAAAAGGAATTCAGGTGGAGCTTCTGTCGACTTAGGGGAGATTGCCAATATTCATAGCGATAAGTAAGGACCATGAGCCCTATCACACCTGGTAAGATCCGTTTGGCCTTGAAATTGACAGCAACCGGAAAAAGGTTGTCGAACGACTCCGAATGACGTGAGCAATCGCTGATCTCATCAGCGTCGACGGTCACTTTGCACTTAAACGTGATACTTTGGACTTATCCATGCCACGTAAAGACCTACATAGATACACATTGCTAGAACATATGCTCTATGATAATATACCATTCACTTAGCTCATTGTGTTTTGTAGTCGCTAAGCTATTGCTATGTTATCGTAACCGCCGGATCCACCTGTTGCCACTAATCAAAAGCTCTCAGGATTGCTACTTCGTTATTGAGCATTTAAAGAAGTAAGGTGGGACGATCTCACACTGCATCCTTTTCATAAATTTTATTCCATGGATACAATTATTATCCGTTTCTAAAATCAATTACATACTCTGACTTTACACCTTGCATTTTTAATTACTTTATATTTTGATATGTGTTTAATGTGCATCATGTAATGGTGCGAGTTGCTATAATTACCAATGTGACAGTGCTAAAGTCAAATGTATGCACTCTTGCGGGCGTAAATTACTTCCAGTGCTTGAAAGATAACATTGCTAAAATATTTTCACTCTTTATTTGAAGAAAAGGAAATCAAGACTAGCAATAAAGTATATCAATCTGATAATGAACTTACATATTCGTAAGATATTTTATGCTGTTACTTGTGCAAAATGCTTCCTGAGATTCTAAATGCCAATGTTTTAGTGAGAACTAGTAGCAATTGTAAATTGTCTCGTGAAACGTGTGATTGTTCAGGCGTATATTTAATGATAATAATTTAATCCGTAGTTAATCAGTGGCGCTTCCGTAGATAGATGGTTAGTGTCTGACTCGGATGCGGGAGGTCGCTTGATCGAACACCGACCGGGTCATACAAAGATTCATAAAAGCGGTACTAGGAGCCCCCTCGCTTTAAAAGCATTAAGAGGTTAGTGTTAGGACTGATCATCCTGGTGTCAGGATAATGCGACTGAATAGGATATGATGACACATGTCTGCTGAATGATACCCCAGTGATATACACCATTACAAATTGATATACTGCAGACGTCGTAGCTATCTGACTGAAAATTGTTAATATTACGGTAAAAATCCAAAGACACACACAGACACAAGACAATTTCATTCTTCCTTCTCATCTCTTGTTAATTCTTTAAAAGGACCAGCGCTTTCACCGCCAATAGTGGGCAAGATGAAGTGTTGTTAAAACATTAGTTTTGCCATAAAGATAAACTCGTGTGAAAAGTTAAATAAAAGAGATGCTAATAATAATAATAATAATAATAATAATAATAATAATAATAATAATAATAATAACAACAATAATAATATAGCAAACTGAAAGAATAAGGTGTTCTGATAATCTCATATAAACTGCCGGTTTGATTCATGCATTATAATAAAAAAAAACAACTTTTATTTCACATTCTCTTCTTCCCCGCTTTATTTTCAGGTCTCGTCAAGCATTGATCTTACATTTCGAGATCATTTCATCACGTTACTCGAATTTAGAGGTGAAATCACATATCACGAATCGCAGTAGGATTGATTAGGACTAGAACTTCCTGGTCATATTTTTCAAACCTAAAAAAAATATTGGGAAAATTCATAAGCGTTTCTTATCGGTAGTTTATTACACTACTTGACAGCAAACGAATATTTTGGAAGACTACAATACCTGGTGAGATAAGGAGAAGTAGGATAATAAAATATCACTTCTGTCAAACGCATTTCGACATGTGAACCATTGGCACACGGCAACGAAGCAATATTATAATTCAACATCTATATATACTACCAAATGATGTGTTAGAAACATTCTCTCAAATTGACAGTATAATTGCAAATTATGTACCGACTACTATGTTTGACAAATGAGTTTTGATTACTATATATCACGATCGGAACAGTAGTGGGAAGTGGAGTAATTTCGACCTATTTTCTTTTGCTACAATATAATCTCTTTCTCGGTCTGTCTGTCTGTCTCTCCATATTCGATGCATTTAAGATTCCTCAGTTGTCGACCTAGAGAAAGATTATTATTGTACTGTATTGATTAATTGATTATTGGTGCATTATATAACATTTAATATACAGCCATTTCCGATCTGTCCTAATATATATATATATATATATATATATATATATATATATATATATATATATATATATATATATATATATATATATAATCGATTTTACATTGGCACTAATGCTTCAGACCGTATGTAGCACTTCTGTCCCACGTTACTGTTGTCTTCATGCTCACGTTGGGCGGTCAAAGAATAAATCTTCCTTGTTTGCGTAAATCGTATCCATGGAACTGTAATGAATAACTGGATTTGCCAACATTTATCAGGCTAAATAAATAGAGACGGTTCTATATGGTCTTATGCAAAAGTGCTATTGCTCAGACTGATGTTATGAATTTTTTAGACACTCGAGATATATTTTAATCAAAATATTAAATGTAACCAAGAGGAAAGAGAATCTTGTGAGGTCTACTTACCGTTAATGATAACACCCTAACTCTAATATCGCTTCAGCTCATATAGATTTGCTATGGAGTTTAATATTATTTTTGAAGACTATTTCTAAGCAGATCAATAAGCACCTTCCAGATTTTGAGACTCAAGGAGTCATCAATTGTCAGCAAATAAAGACAAAGATAGAATGTATTATAAATGGAGATGTATTTAATTTCTAAATACTGACGATATTACAGCTAAGATTAAAACAGTTCTTGACCAGGTGTGATATAAATAATATAAATATGTCACATGTATTTTGACTTAAAAAAATATCGTATAGGGAATATTATTGTGCCATATTTGTTTGTTGTCTTTGTGGAGATTTATGAGATGGTTATGGACTAGTCTTTGAGATCAGAGAGTATAAAGACGCTTTTATTCTTCTTGGTGGATCTTAACATTCTCTTAAAGCAACTATGGAATTCTAGGTTTTATTCTATTATCTGGACTTAAATGTAACACAGCAAGTGAAACCTATTTAGATTGGAAGCAAGTCATTTTCTAATGAAAAATACATCCAGCTGTGGGACTTAAATGGCCTTCATTTAACTGTACACTCTTTTGTTGCAGCCTGTTTTCTCTAGACGTATAATAAAACTGTGGACATTGAATATAAAAGGAACTAAAGAAATCAGACAAATTCTGAAACCTGGTGTCAAAGACTTATTTTAATAGTAGGTAAAGTAATTGTTGTTCTGTCCTTTTCATGCGTGTTTTCTTTAGCATTTTCACGTCTATCAAAATATATTGAAGCAATCTAAATCATACCTTAGTCATAGTTGTATGGAGTAGAAAGGTAGAGAGAATTAGGCGTGATATACGAATGTCTCTGGAGAATGAAGGGGCAATAAATACAATACACATACATTTATTCATTAGGTATATTATGATGAGATGGGTTAAACGATTAAAGGACAACGAGAAGTGTATAATCTAGTCACAGCAACCATATTTCGAAATATGAAGAAAATCCGAAAGTTATTGAGGAGAAAATTAGAAGACATTGGTAAGGTCGTTAAAAACAGTGTTTGTTTATAAAGATTTTTTTTTCTCAAAAAGGCAAAGAGAGAACACGCGAATAAGCATGTAAGTGGATACAATAAATAGTGAAGGGTACAAGGAATAAAAATTGATCTCTTTTAAATTTAAATTAATTAATATTTTTTCGCTGATTATTGAATGTAACAATAACATGCTAGACGACAAAAATAACAAAAACAAAACACACTTCCTGTAAGATTTATTAAGCGTTTTATGAGTGCAAAATTATTTCAAATTTTTATACCATTTTTCAAATCTTGTGTACTTTGTTGTCCAAATGCTGTACATTTGTCCAAGAAGTCATCACATGTCTACCAAAATAAGATAAAAAGCAGAGGATGCTAAAAAATGAGACATGTCACTCCTTAATACTGACAAAAAATAATTTAATGAGCTATTGCCGCTAAGATTAAAATGGTTCTTGATCAGTTTTGCTATAAATAATGAAAATATGTCATATTTATTTCAACTTAAAAGAGGATATCGTTAACAGGTTCCTCGTGTGCCTTCTTTGCTGTTCTATCTGTATGGATATTTTAGCAACAAATTTAAAACAATATCAGGATTTATTGGGCCACGTCATTGATAGCAGTAAGTCTTAAATGAGCCAGTTTACCAAAGTCGCATTTATTTTTCTTGATGGATCTTAACAGTCTGTTAAGGCACCTTAAGCATGATATCCTAGTATCTCTGGAAATTGAATGGGCAATAAGTATGATACACTAGGGAATCAATTTAAAATGTTCTGACATTGTGTCAAACGGTTAACAGGACTAGTATCTAACAGAGAACACGTTTCGTTTTGTTTTATGTTTGTATTTCTAATCATTTGCATTTTAAGAAAATGTATACCTATTGTAGAGAATAAAAAATGTAACAGTTAATTTCGTGCGTTTATGCTTATTTGTGAATGTGCATAAAATCGCAACCGGCAGCATCAGATGTAACAACCTTATTACTGATGGTTCAAAATTTTAGACAACATTCTGCATGGCAAAATATTAACCGACATTTTACGATTAAACTGAATGAAGCCAAATACTACAATAATTTTTTAAAGCTTCTGATAAAAAGTGTTAACTAAGGTAGTTTTTATTCCTTAATAAAATATATGAAAATAAAAATGTGTCAGGTGGAGCTTTTAATTATCTCCTTTAAATGTTTGAGAAAACAAATTTACATTTTTTCAGTTCAATAGGATATGTTAAAGTTTTGAAATATTGTATTTTTTATTACTTAGGCTGCTTTTGGATAACTTCGAAATGGAAGTGAGATTTATTAAAAGTTTTCGGTTCTTCAGATGACGGATATTTTTGATGAAAAGAAAAGTTCTAAACTAGTCACCTTCAAGACTATCTCAATTTGTTTGCAATGCTTAGCACCATAAATATAGTACCACCTTTAGTACTAAATGCAAAGATGAAATTCTTTAAATATATCTTCAATAGATGGCAAATAGTAAAATATTTTGGCTCATCTACTTCAAAACAAATACCACATTTATATGATTTTGTCGCTTTTCATATTTGTGATACATGTTATACATTAAACATTGTTAGAGGTATTGTTTCTCAGCTGTTTAGACGCGCGTATGAACATGATACAAAGCGAAATTGACTAATTTAAGATAAAGTATAGTATAGAGCATTAACAAAATAACAAACATAGCCAAAAAGCTTAGTTTTACCTATCGCTTACAAATAATATAGTAAAATATGTCTTTTGTATCAAGAAGTATCTTAAAAATGTCAAATATATACATTTTCTCAGGAATCTTAGAGGGTTACATAGTTTGTAGAACTTTATCAAAATGATTGTTTATATTTTAGATATGGTTTGATTGTTTTGTTGGTCTTTTATAAGTAAAAAAATCCAAACAATCCAAAGGATAGATAAACCAATTCATTTATTTGTTTAAGCAATGTTCCTCTATTGAGTAATAACAAACATTTTAAACAATTAAAATGAATTTACTCGTCACCATGCATGACAAGCAGCAATCTGTACTATAATTAGTTGTTGTCTTTAATACGATACACAATCAATACGTATGTTTTTTATTTCCGTAGATGCCGCATCATTATTTACATGCCATAATACTAAAATGAAATAGACAGTAATAAACATAATCAGGCAAGAATTAAATAACGTTTGTAAGAATTCCAGATCATACACGAAGAAACAGAGAGCAGGATGGCAAGAATGCGGCACATATATATTATATGGTAATTACCCTGATATTAGATTTCTTCTCACATATCAGCCACATAATAAAATATTTCTCATTTTTCTGTCATCGGCCTTCTATGGTATGTTATCAGTTCTTTTACACGTTTTAGAGCACATTATTTTTCTCAGTTCTCCGTGATCCCTTGCTTTGTTGTAATTCTTCCTAGTAAACTATATATATATATATATATATATATATATATATATATATATATATATATATATATATATATATATATATATATATATATATATATATATAGGTACGTGAAGTTGAGTTACAAATTTAACACATTTTATTACAGAGAAAATACTTGTAATCGCTGCTATATAGCAAGGGACTTACTACCGAAGAACTAGACAAATATTTAAATATACACATGAAAGATGTAATAGTGTTTCTTGATTCACTGTTTTTATCTTACATGAAAATGTTAGATAAATGTACTGGTATATATGACATCTATAAAAGAAATTTCAATAACAGGAAAATGTCTCAAGGTATTTTAATTGTATCATATTGCTTCACTCTTTTGTCCGGTTAAAATATTTTTCCTGCCAATATGTTGTATGAAAGAGATATGTATTTTGTGAATAATTGGTTACTCCTATTTCTATGTGTTTTATTAGAAGCTACTGTACATAAAATATATGTATATATTTATTGATATGTACTGTTCCTTTTTATAATATGGCATTTGACAGATTGAGGCAGATTTAAGAAGACAGAAAAAAAACGATTATAGTAACTTTTTGGTAGTTGTCCCTGTAAGGAAATATGATTACCGGGTTAAGGTGTTGCTGTATGACTGTTATAACTACGCATTACAGTCTACCGGATGCAAAGAAACTCATCTAATGGACCTTTGTCGATAGTAAGGTCACAAGGTACAGCCCTATTAGCCAAATATAGAGATGGTCCTGAAAGTTGCCTAAACCTCGTTCTGGGTAAGATAAAAATCTTAGATTGTTCACATACAATATTTTTGAAATCAGTCACTGCTTTCTTTGTTAGAAATTATAGGAAAAAAACGTAACAAATATTTATTGAAAAGTTTGTGCAGCTAGGTTTGGCATACAACTTTTTAAAGTCAGGAAAGTGATCAGGTTTGATATTGATATATGTAGGAAACATGGCAGATAATATTTAAAGCCAGGTATTCCATTTTATTTTGGTATCAGTAGGAGTTAGCCTATCATGGAAAACAACGGAATCAATGCTATACATGTTATAAAGCTTTTATCTATCTATCTATCTATCTATCTATCTATCTATCTATCTATCTATCTATCTATCTATCTATCTATCTATCTATCTATCTATCTATCTATCTATCTATCTATCTATCTATCAAGCAAACCTATTTGGAAGGGGATGCAAATGCGAGTGTTTGTTTATCATGCCTGTCCAATGCAATTGTCGGTGATCATCATGAATGCATATTGCAGAATATCAGCAGGTTCGCATCGAAAATAAAATTATTATATGCTTGACATGGCACGGAATACCATCATGTTATCTTATTGTTGCTTCTCCATGTGAACAAATGTTTGTTTGAAAAACTTAATTTAATACTACGTGGCTTGCCGTTAAAGAAAAACTACGTTAATATCTCTGTCTTGAAGCAATTGTCAAATTAGGAGATTTAATGCCATATTTTATTCATACAACAGATTCTGGATTTTCATCACGTGAATCGAAATGATTCATTCCTTTATTCCACTATAATAAATCCCATAAGAAAGTATATATAAATAACGTCTATTTGATAACAAATGTTGGTAATCACATCATATCAACTTTGTAATATAGAAAATGCCACAGTGTGGTCCAGCATGAAATGGCATTAATCAAGCAATGCTGTTATCGATAATCCACAACGGTCTTATCATTATATATATATATATATATATATATATATATATATATATATATATATATATATATATATATATATATATATATAGATAGATAGATAGATAGATAGATAGATAGACTTAAAATATTTTGCTAATATTTGACTGAAATAGGTGACTGACCTCTGAACGTAGCTATCCTCTTGAAAAGGATCATTGTTTTAGCATAGATTTCTCGCCAAAATACTTCCTAAGACATATATATGATAATATATGGCATAATATCGATACGAACTAGAAAATGGCGGCTGTCTTGAAAATCGTATTAACATTATGGTCGCATAGAAATGAGTTTCCTTTAGCAGATTTTGTATGCCAACAAAATGTTGATACACACAGGATTGCTAACATGCAGCAATCTTAGAATCATTTCATTGCCACTGTCCTAAACAATTTTATATAATATATAGAAGGTCCAAACTAAAATGGCTCCGATTGAACCCTGCATGTTTTCTACAGTTTTGTTTTAAAAAATAATCATCACTGTTTCATTTGAACGGCTACTGTATTGACACTTTTAAGTTTGCGAAATCATATACTAAGTTATGGACATTATCACAATGAAAACCAGTGTACCGATATGACATCTGATACAAACCATAACGGTTGGCGTCTTGTCTTGATAGTATTGCAATAGTTACATCTCCTGCATATATAACAATTTTCTCATGTAGTGTCCACTTAAATAAGTTATCCGTCCAAAATGAATAAGGTTGTAATATGATCGTCACGAATTATTTTATATCTTTCAATATGTTTAAATTTTCATATCCTGAATCACTACCGTAACAATTTTGGATTTTCACCAGAACGCATTTTCCAATTGTATTATACAAGGTTGGGCTGATTAAATCCTCTGATATGATCATAGAAAAGAAATGTGGAATTCTATAAATTGTTACTCGTAATATATGCATTCTGTTCTTCGGGTATTATTTACTTTGTGAATGATTAGATAAAATGTTTTTCCCAATAATAAAAAATTGATTATGATAATTTGATCATATAGAGTATTAGAATTAATTGGAAGATATGACACTATATGGCAAATTCAGAAACACAACATATCATGTATGTATATAAATCCTATACGAAACAAGAAGCACATTTCAAAGTCGCCACTCAAAACTAAATCTCTTTCTCTCCTACCACACCCATACACATACACACACTCTGACCGTAGAAAACTATTGTTATTACAACAGTATAAAAGTGAAGAATACTATAATCATTTTATAATTTTTTTGCCAATATTGATCTTGCAGAATCAACGAATTGATTCGTAAATAGATTACTAAGAAAATAAGGATATATATATATATATATATATATATATATATATATATATATATATATATATATATATATATATATATATATATATATATATATATATATATATATATATATAAAATCATTAACTACATTGAGCTCTCGCTTTTGTGTGTGTGTATGTGTGTGTGTGAGAGAGAGAGAGTTTGTGCGTGTGTGTGTCGTGACAAAGATTGCAGAGAATTTGTAACAAAAATAGGGTTGGTGTGAACCAGAATAGCACTACAAACATTACAAAAAATTCATGCTGCGGTACTTGTTTTACATTAAAAAGTATATTATAAAGGTCACTTTTGAGGGAAGCAGTCACACTTTCCCTAGTCAGAGTCAAATCGACAGAAAAAACCAATACTATAAGAAATGTTTATTGTTATTACAACGTTATGAAAATGAAGAATACTATAGACATTTTATATTTTTGGCCAATCTTGATCTTGCATAAGCTAGGATCACCGAATTGACTCATAAATGGATTAACAAGGAGATAGGGATATTATGATATATAGGATCATTATTGATAACGTTTAGTTCGTGCTTTTTGTATATATATATATATATATATATATATATATATATATATATATATATATATATATATATATATATATGTATATATATATATATATATATATATATATATATATATATATATATATATATATGTATGTATGTATGTATGTATGTATGTATGTATGTGTGTGTGTGTGTGTGTGTGTGTGTGTGTGTGTGTGTGTGTGTGTGTGTGTGCACGCTCGCGTTCCTGCCAGTCAAGATTTAACATTCGTTGATATAGTCACATTATGTATCAATTTTTGTGGACACAGATAAGAACAGATCACAACATTTGTTATTGATCGTTATATCTATGTTTATGATTGATTTAATGTGCCACAAATACGTTCTCTATAAACAAGCCGTACTAATGCATTTCGCAATGCCCATACTACCGACTATTTGTTTTCAGATTGAGATTATTATTTATTTTTTATATTTGCAGTGGAGGTCTGAATATATCCAATATATATATATATATATATATATATATATATATATATATATATATATATATATATATATATATATATATATAGTCATGATGTACTTTCCTAACAAATTACCCGATACTCTATTTTCGGCTGCATGGATACGTTTGCTACAAACAAGGAAGTTTGGAACGGTGTCCATGGAACGTTAATATTCAATAACCAGATAGGAAAATAAAAAAGATAAGGGTTGGTATACTAGTAACAATGGAGTGCAGCCTCGTTTTGTAGACGTTTTTACATACTGATCTTTCACATCGTATCTGGATCGCAAATAAATTATTCTAATTTGATATAAAGTCGTTAGGGTTACAAATTCAATAGTATTCTTGTTGGGCAACGTACAATGAGAGATACTAGGAGAAAATAAAGGAGAAAAATAAGACAGTGAATAAGAATAAAATAATGAACATTAATGTGGATATTTTAAATATGGATATAAAGTATGCTTAGGAATATTGCAGGACTAAACACTATTTAAATTAAAGAATATAAGGTTTTAAATTCTTTCACGTCACACATAAATAAATAAATAGTCCTGAAAGTTTTATCACAAGTCTAAACATATTGATTGTATCAAATGAGCTACTTAAAATGAGGTCCAGTGGTAGTCCAAATGAAGTTTAACTCAGTTGCGTAGATATGCCATTAGTCTTTTGCATCACATTCACAATCGAAAATATCTTTAAAGGAATTATCACTAATTCAAGATATTTATAAATCTGGAAGGTTTGGGGGTATGTAATACCAATGAATAATTGAAATAAATAAACAAATCCAGAGAAATAAACACAGCGATTAGTCTCTTCAAAGAATGATGATTAGTCTTATGAATAGGTTTGGAAAATATCTTTAAGTCAATTATCCCTTTTTGAAACACTTAGATGCACTATTGAAAGAAAAGTCATTTCAAAATTGCATTTTTCTAAAAGGTCATGTACTTGATTGAGTTTCCAGCGTCCGTGTAATCAGAAATTAGGTCAACCTGGTTTTTCAGAATAAAGCATTACCAGAAATGAATTAATCAATATGTTTCCTTCAATGTGTGTACAAACGTGACCTCATTTTGTGATATATTTCTATAGCTAAACAAGATACTGGCATTTACAATTTGAATCATTATATGACTATTACATTACATAATCTTGAAAACCGCACACTAGCTAAAGGTCGTGAAAGTTTTAAAAATATATGCAATTGTTGCTTTTTCATTTGAGGAGGCAATGTATGTATGTTGTGCTGCTGCTTTCATACTATATTTACCTCAGAAAGCCTCTGTGCCGGTAATAGAGATTTTATGATCAAGAATGCTAAGGAAATTTCAATCGTGGACGTTCAGGATATGGAAATTACTAAATGGCAATAAAGATTGATTTAGGAATATTGAAACTAACTGACCATAAATTAGACAATTATATTTTCAACATAGTTTCAGAAGCTGCTATAGTTATTGATTGAAATAATTATATATCGCAGATAATGCTGTTTGCTTTGTTTGTACAACGATTCATTAAGGAAAATTGCATACACTCGTTTACAAAACCATGTACGTGTTCATCTTAGGATTGAAAAGAATTAATCTGTCTTGCACTTAGATGTAACCAAGTTATCTCGCTAACATTTACATAAACTGAAACTGGTGTACGTTTATTTTGGCTGATTCAAACAATTACGAACCAAATAACAAAAAACTACTTTAATTTGTCAAAAAGCGTTTAATATTATCAGTAAAGAAATAAATTTAAATAACTTGTGAATCCAAAAAATAATTCTAGCAACAGAAGATGTCCCTCTGTTACGGTGTCTATAACATCTATTGTAACATCCTTTTGATAAAGATGTTTGAACTGTTTCAGAAATGCTATTTTTTATTTAATTATCGCCATGTTTCTGTTTTCTAAATCTTGTCTTAAAAATTGTCTTCGGTTGTGCTGGATATCCAAATAAGTGTGCCAGTACGTTCAACATTTGCCAAGTATTGTACGCTGTAGCGTTTACCTTTGAATTTCTTTGATTATCTGATGCGTACACAACTGTAAACTATATTGGTTTACGCAGTACACCATCATATTGAACATTCACTATTTTTCCATTGATACTTTTGCTACATAAATGAAGTTTCCTCTTGTACAACATTTGCTCTTTTTAGTGTAGGTGTATTGTCTCCGGATTCATTTGTTTTAATTGAACCAAAAAAATCCACTTTTAATACCCAATTAACCTATTCAGTTATGGACTTTGTTAATATTTTTATATCCTCATATAGCAGTATTGATCGTCTCGTAGAATCGTTTGGTTCTAAGATTGTTTTTGTTCTAGTTGTTCGGTTCTGTTTTATTATCGTGTCTCGTAACCTAGATAACACATTTTCCGAATATGCACATTTAACTCATTTTAAGAATCACGAATATGGCATTCATGTGTACGCAATCGCATCATTTTACAAATCTTCGTAATTTGTGTGTTTCTATATACCTCACAGTCTTTGTTTCTTTTCTTTCTTTTGGTTGTAGTCACAGGCTTGAGAACTTAAACGTGTTTAATTTGTGCTAAGTAAGTGTAATATATTATCTTCATTTCTAAAAAAATCTACACCAGCTAATGTATCTATTCATCTATTGTTAAAGCACATATGCTGTCTAAATTTTACATTCTGATATTTTCGGGTTAATACGTTTTCTGAAGAAGAGCACAGTTTATTTTGAATAGTTAATGCCATCCACATCTGATTATTAGACACATTAGCAGTTTTATTTATTTTTATCTTTAGGATGTACAACATAATTTCCTCAGGAACGTTTTTGTTTTAAAATTATGTGGATTTTATCAATGATAACTGAAGAAATAATTTGAATTTTAAAATGAGAATATAAAAAACATTCTCCAGAATCATGCATTGTTACGTTTGATGTAGCACTCTGGACATAATATTTGTATCATATATACATGATCCTGCACGAAAAGAGCGAAGAAGTTTGGTTCATTCTTAAATATTGACTGTCTTGAAACATCGTGTTATTTCATCTTCTTCTAAACGAATTGTTGTATCGACAAATGTCTTGCACTGAATTAAATGCAATGCTGTCTAATCAGTCTATAAAATTTGTACCGATCTGTCCTATAAGATAGCTGATATGGCTGCTTTCTAAAGATCATCTTACAACTGTTCATCCTTAATGGATAGTTGTATTGATATGATGTTTATTATATATCTTACGATAGGTAATAACTGAAACTAGTTCAAATGTGAACTCTAACATGTAGACCAATTTGGAAGCCTCGTTAATGATGCTTATCCTAAAGGCATATTAGGATTGATATGAGGTTTGAAACTTAATAGCGTATGAGATATAGCTTTCCTTAACTTTTAATGGTGGTGCTCAGATACACAATATGTATACATTGTGGTTGTCGTTAAAATCCTTTTATAGTATTTAATCATTTTATTATCAATATAGTGTTTACCTTACCTCGTAAAATTGCTGCTTGAGCAAATAATTTTAAAGTCATGTCAGCGCTTCACTTCATTACAAAATATTTATATGGGCATGCTAGCTTCACTAAAACTCTTCCTGCAACACAGTATAATATTGATCCTAAAATAATAATGGTAACGATCCCAAATATGGCCACCACACTCATCTACAGATGGTTGTATAGAACCAGTGATCTTGCTGATATTCTTTGTCTTGCAAAATGTAGACCATTACACATTAAATCAAATGTCGACTAGACCTTCTTGTTGACTGCATTGGTGAATATAGCCATTAAAAATTTGCACCTGCTCCTACTGAAAAGAGTCATATTAATAAGGGTTTTTCTCAAAATCTAAAATGAGCAATGCAGTTTTCATGAGGCAAAACTAGTTAATTATACCTACATTACGACATTAGTGGCTATGTAAAATGTTTTACGATTTATATTCTTCCCGATCTACTGGTGACAATTCGCGCAGTTTGTACTTCCTTTGAGTGAAAATGGTGCAGACCGGGCCGTCAACCTTCTGAAACTCACACTTTATTTGCATTTTGCTAGTGCACTATGAGATTTGACTAGCTCCATTTGATTGTTTTTAACGAAACAATTAGACAGTCAACAATTTACCATTAATACAAATGTCAAAAGTCTTAACACTTGCTTTACACACCAATGGTTTGTGAACAGAACAAGATAAACTTCTATGGACGAACGTTTATCAAATATATCTGATAACTATTCTCATCTTGAAAGTCTGTCATTAGTAACTATTAAAAGAACAAAGTTTAATTGGCACAAAACAAGCAGATGTTGACAAAATCTGAGATGTGTTCGATGATATCCTGCTCATGTTATCAGAGTCTTGGAGCAGACTTTATTTTTTTTACACCTAACATGTTAATTCAAATATATATTACAAAATATTCTTATTACGAAAACTGTAAAGTTTAGGAAACATATTTGAGATTGTTTAAGTACCCAGAAGTTTGAGTGAAAACAATGAGAAAAGAAACTAACTTATTCAGAAGTAATGCAATTTGTATCTGCAAGTGAAGCGTCAGTCACACTGGATGATTTTGTTACGACAATAGCTGCCAGTTTGTAGGCTGATCTTCTTTACTGAAACTATATCTTTACAATGGAATAAGTACACATAATAATCAAACACTATTATTGTGGAAAGTATAATATTATACAGATAATAAAAAGTAAATGTTTGGTTTGATTTTTGAATTCTATGACTGCGATATCCAATTGCGCTCACCTTGATCAACCCAAATGTGATTAAAACTTAATTTCATTACTTTCTGAAAAATTGTATCACAAAGCCTTGACTGGTTAAATAATTTCATGTTAGGAATAATATTAAAAATAATATGTACACAAAACTGATCGACTTAGTATTGGACATAGATATTCCATTTATTTTGTTTCACAAAATATCCATCTCTTTCTAAAATATTAGTTTATCTTAAAACATTACAACTATAAACAGTTTCCATGCTTTTTTATTCACTCTTTAAACATATGTTATATGTATGTCTTATTCATTAATATGTTTCACGCATCGGTAAATAATAGGTGAAACTAATGTTCAATACAAAACGTTCCTGATGCATTTATTGTTTTTATTGTAGTGCTTTGATCCGTTATGTTAAAACAATGTGTATGACAATGTTTTGTTCAGACAACGCTATAAAGCCCTGCCGGGTCAATATGTAGGCCTTTAGTTAGGTGTTGTGTACTACCTATTAGGGCGCTACTGCCCTACATGTGTATCCATTGTGATTCAAAATTTACAAATTTACAGCTATCAAAAACAAACCGCTTGTGAACATTTTGTTGTACTGGAGAGTCACAGAACATACTGGTACTAACCATTTCAATAAAAGTAATTATGAAACAAAACGATATCTTCCAATGTAATAGATAATAGACTTAGTTTCACGATTGGCAAAGATAGCCACTGATATGCTCAATCTGAAAAGAAAATAAATACTGAAAATAACCGATGGATTAAATTATTTAGACTTAGTGTTTTCTAGATTTTAAAATGCTGCCTTTTGTTTGTAGAACAAAAAAAAGCCGATTTGTAACTAACTGAACAAATGCACAAATATTTAGCTCTGCTTTCGTATGGAAAGAATTATGAAGTAACAAACAAAATTAGTGTACTTTACATACATTGCGCCCATACACAGAAGTGGAATCTTGAATGGCAAATCATTGAACAGCCTAAACTATAATCAAAAATATTCTCGTCAAATAAATTAATAGATGAACCTAGTCAAAAACAAAGCATTACTGACAGCACGGTTTTGTACCTTAGAATCAGTGCATTGCTTTATCTTCACTCAAGTGACTGTGTTTTCGATGATTAGAAGGGAATAACGTATTTACATATTTACCTTTATTAATTCAAGTTATGATTTGTCATGAGACTAGTTTCTATCAATTAAATCAATTTGATTAGGGTTTATTAATTTGCCTATCAAATTTTAAAAATACAGAATTTATTTTTGAATTTAGACAGAGACTTTATTAATGAACATATTATTAATTTGAAATTGTACGGAAAGCTTTTAAACAGATAGATGTCTGAAAAGTCAGCCAAGCACTGGTATCAAAAATGCATATTATTTAATTGTTATATGCCGATATTTTAGGATCGCTGATATACGTTTCATTGAGATTGTAAAATTCGGGAAAATAGTGTCTGCGGAAAAAAATAATTCCCTCAAAATAACACACGACATGCCTAGGGAAAGAGGAAATATCGTACGCTCTCTGGTTCAACCATAATTTATTTATTAATACATTCATATATATCGTGGTAATAATTCATTTTGTATGAAAATTTACATATAACTCAAAATTTAGTAGAAATGGAAAAATGTATCAAATCTAGTTTAAAGATTTGAATTAGAAAAATATGATGACACTGAAGAACAAAACTGTGATTCAGTTTTGTAACCACTCTAAACTGGAACTATTATAAATTACTCGTCGATTGCAAGTATCATATACGTAAGTGCCTCTCCGTTTATTCTTAAAACGTTTCAATCAAACTAATCTTAAAGAATCAGAAGCCTTAAATGCAGTATACCTAGGATTAAAATGTTTCGTTGAGTAATCACGACTGTACAATCGTCAGTTCCGCTTTTATCATGCAAAAATTAGATTGCGTTTTTTTTTCTCCACGGATAAAATCTGAGTTCGTTGTTTTGAGAATATTCTTGATTGTATTACTTTCAAGGTTTTCACAATAAGGAAGCTGCGATTCTTTGCTCTTTTGTGGTCTATATCTTAGCGTAATAACAAGCAATTCTGATATCGGTTTGATGTGAAACGTTACAAGTCCTTTATGCTGAATCAATGGACGACTAATATAATCTAATGAGCGCAACACAAAACTGTTATCCAACTTGGCACTTAATTCATTATATTGAAGCTACTAAAGAGACATAAATGTCCAGATATGTGTCTTATTGTTTTACAAGGCGACTACACCTTGAAACTTGAACTCTTGTAAAATATGGTGTTCAAATGCAAATAACCTTTAAAATTTCTCCAGAGAGAGAGAGAGAGAGAGAGAGAGAGAGAGAGAGAGAGAGAGAGATGAAGGGACATAAAGCATTTTTAGTCTGATTAGACTGACACTAAATCATCTTATTATTTTTCTACTGTAAAAGAATTATTTTTATTTTAAGGACTGGTGGAAAGCTGAAATAGTAATATTATCACTAAACATACAAATACACATTTTATACAAACCGAACTGCGTGGATCTATTTCGCTTACAAATAACCAAATATTAAGGCATTCATATCTTCAGTCGAAAACATTTATTCATTTGTTATAAATCTGAAACTCAAAAATCATCTGGCACAAAATTTCCAAGATAAAAAAATGTGAACTTTTATTTCGGAATTCATTTATCTTTTTAATAACAGCTAAGGTGAAATAGGTGAAAGAACAGATAGAAGGTTTAATATATAGTGACTTATTGCTGGAAGTTAGAAATGTATAATCGAAATAACTTCGACAAAATATTTTAAAGATGATGTATACATTAAACAAGACATTCCACTGCCGAAATTTGTAGAGAACTATACAAATATGAGCATGTGTATTGCCATTTACTGACGATACGCTCTATATCAATAAGTGTGAAATAAACATGGTAAAATAAATGAACACATTGTCTTTGTGCAAACAGAACAGATTTTGGGTATATCGTTATTCTAATTTGAAGAGCAGTGGAATGCGATGCAAAAGTTCTATTCTAATCGAAACACAATTCTCTTGGATCCACAATATCTACCATCGACCACCTCTGCAGTTAATCGATGTTCTCCAAATTCCGACGATTTGAACGAACCGTCTTTTGCTTCATCAAATGCCCATTTTGCTGTATGCTCCACTTTAGAAAGATTTACAAACGACACATGACCTCCACTAAAGGGATTGCTGAAGCCAAGATACAGAATGTATTCCTTGTCAACCAATCTGTACTTTAATCCACCACCAACGGCAGGGGCGATGCTAGGGGATTTATTGGCAACGAGAGTAAGCCAGCTTGACTGAGGATAAAGGACTTTCTTAAATGTAGATTCAATCCGTTCCCCAGAATTAAGGCAATCCTGATCGAGTTGCAACATATACAGAGTTTTATTTTCTATAAATATTTCCAAAGGGCGTGAACGTTTTGAAAATGTATTGATTGTTGTCCACTTGAGCGGGCAGTCAATCCAATCGGAATCGGTCGCCATTTCTTTTTATATTGAGAACAAAATGATCTGCAATAGATATACATTCAGAATTTGTGATCTCACTTATCCATATTTGTAATTGTCCCATTTAATTGTTTGCTCATACTGTCATATCCTTATTATAAGTACGATTGTGCATCTTTAAGTTCAAGAATATCAATATAAATTGAGTTTTAGAACCATCATATTCTCTTGCTACACAAATTTTATTGAATAAGAGATTGCCTATATCTATCTATCTATCTATCTATCTATCTATCTATCTATCTATCTATCTATCTATCTATCTATCTATCTATCTATCTATCTATCTATCTATCTATCTATCTATCTATCCCCTTTTATATATATGTAAATATTATTGGACCTTAGTGATTCTTAAACTTTATCAAGACGATAATGAATTCAAAGACGTACCCTGCAATAATGTTAATTTTCTTTTCACAAATATTATTATCAAAATATTCAACATATTAACTTACTTGTGAAAAATCCTCTGCAACATTTAGTAACAGTTCAATATTCGATCAAACTGTTTCTACCATCTGACGATTTGTGCGACAGTTAAACCTTACATACATTGGATTACTCAGTTAGTCGATAAAACGTACAGGTAGGACAAGTGGAGTACAAAAGGATTCGCTGTGTAATCTGCATTTTTCACAGGGGAAACTACCTTAAAATTACATGCAGAGCGGCGTTACTGAGACATGTATTGCCAGGTGCCAAAGTATTCTTCAAAAACCTGCATCTTCTGACACTTTTGTCCGATTTTCTGTTTTCGTCCGTTAAGAGAATTATAAAGTGTCTGCATTACGGTTGTGACAAATTACAATAAGTTCACCCAGTAATCAGCTTTTATGAAAAGATAAACTACTGTAAAGTTACATTTATCTCAACAGCTTTTTGCCAGGTCAGATAATTTTTGTATATTGAACTTGCTGTGTATATTTTTAATTCTTAAGCGTTATAGCAAATTCCAATAAATAAAACGCACCTCTTATTAAATTATGTGTTACGAAACAACTGCAGATACATTAAACAAAATAGTAGGGAAACACGATAGTATTACAATAGTTTATTTAATCATTTTCATTGTTCATATGCTTGACATCCTTTCTGGACTCAGTATACAGCTAAAAATTAATGCACATTTAATATTTTAAATGTGTGTCAAATATGGTTATCATATGTTTTGATCCACTTGCACAGTGAACAAAAGCCAAATTCTTGAAAACTAAACATTTGTCTTGTTTAAATATGCTAGTTTGAAATTTCCTGCCAAAATGGCTGACTTTAGTGTATAAATGTTTTTGGGATGAATTCCCTCACTAAAATGCAAGATATAATAGGAGATTGGTAATCATCATATAGAATACAAAATCGGACTCAAATTTTGCATCATTATCAACGTATTTGCATCATCTTAGAAAACCAAGAAGCTGTAGATTTACGCGATTCACTCCAGTGAAAATAGGACATTAACAACAATGTAAAAGAAATGGTTATAATACTGTTGATGTTCTTAGAATCGATGGTACACCAAGAGAGACAGATTAGAGGTAATATTTGCTTCATTTCTTGTTTCACTTTATGCGTTACCCCGAACATTTTGCTACTCGTTGATACATTGTCATTATTGAGCAATATTCAGGCTAAAGAAGATAGAATAAGGACATGCATCAGTTTAGCGTCAATTTATGCTCTTTTGATCAAGTAATATACACCCCATCATTCTCAGTAGGAAAATGACTATTGATGTAACAGAGATAATCAGACAAACCATGACTGTAGACGGTAATTGACAGACTCGTGAGACTGGGTGGGTTATAGCCAAAAATACAAATCATGCCCAATTGTTCAACGGTTAAAAATCACAAACACTTGAAGTTATACTATGATTTCCACCCAGATCGCTAGCGAATTGAGATAACAGTAATGTTAGGAAACAATTTGTTTATATTTTGAGTGGCTGCATGCATTTGTCTTTAACAGCGGAAACGTTCCCATACGAATATCTGTTTGTATGCAGCGGTTTAGAAGTGTGACAATAAATACTTTTAAGGCTTGCTGATCATCTTATTCTCGGTGTTAAAATGCATTTATATTTGACTATCACCCAAAATAATATTTTGCTAATCCAATTAATCCAATGTATGTTTGTGTTAATTATAGTGTTTGAAAAAAATACTTAGAGATAGCTTCTTTTAGGTCTGAGCAATATTCATTTTACATGCGTTGGTCTTCTCTGTGATGCGCATTATGATTTGTATGATTTGGTTAAGGGGTGTTTTCCTTCAAGTCCGTGGATCAGGCATACATAATGCAATTCTTTCGTGGATTAAAGCCAGATATAGGCGGCAAACGCCTAAAGATTGGTATTTTTTGCGAACATTATAAGTACGCCAAGTACGCAAAATTCCAATTCCAATATCTATTCCAAATCCACAACTCAGGCTCATTAGACCAATTGCACAGGTCGCTCACACAACATTGATATAGGGATACCAATAGGAAAAACTGGTATATATTTGATAAAAAATCCACCCAACTGAAATAAATTTGGGTGGATAATAACTTGGGGGCATTGGTGGGGCGGGAGTCGCGGCCCGAGTAGGAGAGTAGTTTGTGGTTTCTGCCATTTTTTCGGTTAGAGTCAGGTGAGAATATAAACGATACTATAAGGGTCTTTTTTGAGATCCCTGATCTCTAGGGGTCAGGAAAAGGCCTAGCACCAAAGGCCAAGCGCCCTTCAGGGGGACCACAGACCACGCCCGGGACTGTGGCATACTCCCCAGAGGGACTACAGTCCATGCCCGGGACTGTAAGCAGTCGTATAAGCCTCACGGCAGCAAGCGACTTAAACGAGACAAAGACAAAGACAAAGATTAAAGCCAGCAAGGATATAGCGATGGAGTAAACACCATAAGTCAAAGTGCGTCGCCATATAGGTTGTCATCCAACAAAGTGAATCACACTCCAGCACACGATCCATTAGGGCCCTAAGTAAGGCTCAGTCTGCGGGATAGAGCCTGATTCTCAAGGGCTAAATCTGACAACCAAAATACACTCATACTGATTGTAGAGGGTGAGACTAGAAGAAACAGAGTTTAGTAAACGTATGTAGAGGGGGAAAGCAGCGCTTTTATTAATGGGTATATGCAACTCAGATACACAGCTGTACCTATGTGTGCCTCACCTCACATAACACACAATTAACTGATTAATGGGTCAGGCTTGTCCTACCGCAGGCCGTCCCTCAGACGAGTTGGGTAGGAGAGACCCAGTTAAACATGGAACGCCCTGGTACTCAATATTTTCCGTGAACAATATGCGATGACAGAAGTTGTGAGAGGTTTCCACAGTATTACTTGTTAGTTTCACATCAACGTACTAGAAAATCCTTTATCGAATCTAGAAATGAAAATTAGGCAGGGTTGCTGACAAAAGCTGAGTAGACCATTAAGAATATAAATCTAATGCTTAATCAAAATGTAAGATGAGGCAAAATAAAGTAAAACAATAATGTAAATATTTGTTTCAATAACAGCAAGAGCTTTAAGTAATTAAACTTTTATAGTTCATTTTATAAGACGTGTTTCTACATTTAATCTCTATCTTCTATATCTTCCTATGTCTGTCTGTCTCTATCTCTCTTTCTCTCTTTCTCTCTTTCTCTCTTTCTCTCTCTCTCTCTCTCTCTCTCTCTCTCTCTCTCTCGTTTATGTTATGTATCATGTCTTCGCAGGTGACTATTTAGTTATATTAAATTCCGACAGACACGGGCGGAAACTTCCTGATTTACAACAAGCGTATCCATGACGCTGATAGATAATATTTAGAATCTTGTCAGATTTTCAGGTAAGTTAAATTATGACACTGTTCAGGCTACCACAATGAATGTCTCTCATAAAAGAAAGCTCTGATTTATATTTTATACATTGCTCTTCTTCTCTGACTTGGGCAGGCTTGGTGTTCCTATGAGTTTTCTAATGTTGAGACAAGACCTCACCTAAATAATTTTTATTAATTTGAGCAAAATGCATGAGGTCAGTTTTAGATTTATTCTTATAGATCCAAGTTTACTTAGTTTTGTTCACTTGATGGGTTATTAGTCTGAGAATGTATGTGTTCATTTTAATCATATAGATATAATAGGTTCTCTTAGAGTTAGAAATCGGTTGTTCTTGCACATTGAGGCACACATTACATATTTGGTGTAACTATTTATTTTTCTGTTAAAAGAATTTGCTGAGGATATGCTTGACCTTCTGTTGGTAACATAATTTTATCCAAGTACGATCTCGCTTGCAATTGCACGGACCATGTCCTATCCAAAATTTTCACAATTGGTCATTTCTCTGTTATTTAAAACACCAAGTTTTAATGTAAAATTAAAAGAATACATCCAATTGAATTCGTGATCAAAATTTAGAGAAAACACTTGTGTTTTGTATATTTAACTAAATTAATTGTTTGTTAGTTTTACTTTTTTTAATTTCGTTGCTTGCTATTGTTATGTAACAATGAGATCAGTTTTGTTTGACCTGACTGATTTTTTAAAACCTTTTCTTCCATTTACGTAAACAACAGCCATTGTATCTAGTTTTTAACCTCTTTACAAATTAAAGACAGTTTACGTAAACAACATGTCTTTTATTTTTTGCTCTTTCTCCTAGTAACTGTTAGGATGAATGAAGGTCATACCCGGACTGTATCACAGATATCATAAATACGTATATTTTTTCCAGAAGAATGAACTTTTAACCCTCATCCGGGAATCGGTTTTGCGTCTTTTTTAGAGAATAACTTGTTCTTGATAGAAGTTTGCCAGTCGGGCTCTAAACGATTATTACATTAAGTTGTTATTATGTTGTGACAGGCATAAGCTGATTTTGTGTCTTCAAATTATTGATTTCAAGTGATTATTTTGCCTGGAAATACAAAGTGCTACTACGAAATTCTTGGAAAAGGCATATATTGTAGCTTATACTGAATTCAAACCTAAGAATAACATTTTCTGTGATTCAAGAAAAGATCGTTGACACAACAGGACTTTCCTGACAACAACATATGTAATTCTGGAAATTATCTGGATTTGGATCGAGTTATATTCGGGACTAATTGTTAGAAACTTCTAAGTTTCCAATTTTTGAATTATAACGTTCAAACAAAAATATAAAACTTATATCGAGTGTATGCGCAAATCATTTTACAGGGTTTTTTTCTTTCGTTTTGTTCATCATTATATCGATTATTATTATTATTTGTAGAAAAATGTAAGTGATGTAAGTGATTAGTTGTTTTGTTTATTTTAACACTCACTGTACATTATCTCGACTGATGTATAGTTTATAACTCCGTGTGTCTGTTATTATTTGTAGAAAAATGGTACAATGGTAAAATGAAGTATAAGCGAATGACGTAAGAATTATATTAATCTAAATCAATTATCAGAATCAAAAGTGGCAACGTGGCAATGCTAGTTTTAATTCATACATACAGTTGTATTTTCGGTGATATATTGTTTTTGTAGATAAAACTGCATATATATATATATAAAGAGAGAGAGAGAGAGAGATTGATACACTTTCATTGGTCTTGAATAGCTAGAAATTTAGAACAAGCATGCACATGTAACACTGTCCCTTTTTAAGATAAGAAAGAATGCAGTAATAAACTAAATATTACTAAAAATTTTAAGAAATATTTTAGTTAATTATCTTTCAGATCAAACAAAACATAATTTTTTTTGGAAGTGTGACAAAAAAAATTTTTCTACTGATTTATTTGGTGTGTTTTTGCAGTGTTCTGTAGTTATTTATATATACCTTGATTCTCTGGACTTAATGAACATAGCTATATGTGTTTTAATTCTTAGATAAAACATGCGTGTGTGCGTGTGACGCACGAGAGCATATACAACATGCTAGGTCACAATACCTTGGTGAACAACTACAAATTCTATAACCTGTGTTATATAAGAGCAAAATGGAGAACATGAGCAAAGCAAAGTAAAGATTCAATAGCATTCTCATATGAACGAAGTGTTAGTACGATCAATGTTTATGGACTTCGATGTATTGTGCTCCTGTTTCGGAATGGAAGACCCACGGAGTTATAAACTAGACATCCGTCGAGATAATTTACAGTGAGTGTTAAAATAAACAATCACTTACATATTTAAAGAGATTTTTAAGTAGCAATTCGGGAGTGGTATATCACAAAAACCATGATACAGTTTGCATTTGATAACCTCTCCTAGGAGATCTTCATGTTCGCACCCATATTGTTAGCAGTAACTTTAAGGTACATATGCTGTACTTTGTACATAGAGATTTTCATATATAATTAGTCATAAGTCCTTCTTATTTCAAACTATAATAAGCATGATCTTGAACTAATGTGCCAACGAAGTATTGTATATAGAGGTTAATAAAAAAATATTACCAACAGTTTTATTTAAGCAAATAGTTTTGCACTATTGCTTTTACGTATTGGAATGAAAAAGATGCGATGATACAGATTTTAATGGAAGGGCACAAGACTATTATAATTAGTTTGAGGTCGAAACAGAACATCGTACGTGTTTGGCGTATATTTAAAATTTCAGATGATACGAGTAAAATACAATTTAGACATTTAATATTCTACAGTGAAATCGGAAAAAAATACCATTAAAGGTTACCTGGTTAATCATTACAGCATGCTTAGAGTCATACTCATACAAAGGCAAATACAAAACATATACAAAACAAACAAATAAACACAAAAAAGTTGTGTTTGTAAACCTCTACATGGCTGTCTCCACATGAGTTAAACGAATAAAAAAAACTAGTCTGTGTAGACTTATTGCAAATACTGAAAACATCTATTACTTTTTTGGCTTGTAGACTTTTAGGGAATTATAAACAGTTTTCAGTATTCGCAACAAGTCTATAAGACTAATAAGACTGATAAGGATTAATATCCAACAAAACGAAATAATACTGAGATAGAAATATTATTCTATGAAAAATCCCAATAGGAAATGTAATGAAAAACTGCAATAACAAATAATAATAATAATAATAATAATAATAATAATAATAATAATAATAATAATAATAATAATAATAATAATAATAATAATGACAGAATGACAGCATCAACAGCAACACAAAATAACATATGCACAATAATAGCTTACGGTTGTATGATAATATAAGTTTTAATATTTCATTAACTCGAGGGGTACCAAGAGGCTGGGCTGTCTATAGTTCTCACCCTTATTGATCACTGACTGCATATGTTCTAGTCACGAGATCTGCCAATGTGACTGCGCGAAAGAACTAGGCAATAACGCCTCATGGGTCGGTGGCGTTAAACTCTACAACAATAAAAATATATAATTAAACTTCATACGTTATCGTTGTTTGTCCCTCGTTACTTAAAGTTGGTCACGAATGAATAAGACCATATTGTAAGAATAATTGGACGAATCTAAAAGCAAGCCATTCCAACGTTTGGTCAAGAGGCTCCATATAAGTAAGGTTATCGCGTTGAAACAGTCCTCCTTTATTAGTCCATGTGAGGGGGACCTTCGACCCTGATATCCAGAAGTTTCTTTCTTGCACTGTCTTAAGTTTACTTTAGAAGTGTGATAATGACAGAACATATTGAATGGTTTGATTTATTGCTGGCAGAGAAATTACAAATATGCAGATGTGGGGACGGATAATACCAAAACATGTTATGTTACTCTGTTCAGAAGGCATACAATAGCAATGCAAGAATCACAGCCAAAACTTACATAAAGCTGTTGCTTTTTGTGACGATTTGTTGTCTAAACAACACCACTTAGGTAAACAAAGAAATGTAAATGATGTAAATAAACTATTTCTTTCAAGTGATATACATGCATTATAAATAGTTCTGATACGATAATCCCATCACGGGGAAACACTTGGGTGAAACAGTCACGGAAGAGAGTAGTCTACGTTGCTCAGATCTCTCCCATCTCAAGTTTGATATTGGAACCTATTTGTTGTGGGTAGATACATTTCTTTGTAATCACTTAACATTTTTTATAGTTTGATAACATATTAATTATACTTCTTTGCAGGAAGATGATGTTGCTGATAATATAAATATTTAGCCTGGGTGACAATATTATATGAGATAAAATAACCCAAAAAGAGAGCACTGAAGCAAACATCCACACACATAATTAAATATTTGAACACGGGACGTCGTGATAGCCTTCGTCCGTCCGTCTACCAGAATATCAGTAACTTTATCTCTTTCACAACCCGCACGGCGGGAATTCCAGGAAATTCATAAACACGAACAGTTTTTGGACCGCGTTTCTTCAGTCTTGTGATGGGAGACAAATGTTCACATGTACAGGGTTAGATGATTAAGACTGGGTAGGTATCGTGGTATAAATTTAATAACTCACAAGGTAAAGTCTGAAGTTAGCATTAGGTCTATATATCATTATAGATCAATTATTGTCTTAACTGGTTATTACAGTGCTGTTAAGAACTTATTGTCACTACGTATGAAGTTAACTTTTATCAGGCTATTACTTTATTTTGACACTGAACTTGAATTGGACAATGGCTTCTCCAATATTTGTTGTTGTTGGTTTGTTTGCTTTCTATTTGTGGTCTCCGATATCAGGTGTATAAAGTTATTGTAGAATGTATGAATATGACTCTATGACTTTCTGTCTCTTAAATCTGACATGCCTTTTCTGACTACGGAGATGAATACTGGAGTACATGAATGTACAATTACATTGCTTGAATTTCTAATAGGAAATGTGGGATTGTAAATTCGGTTTTATATGGCTCGGCTTGGTTTGTTATCATGTTTCAAGAATTCCTCAGAAACATAAATTCAGTTTTCTGGAGTTAACTTGATACTGACTTGGAACTAAATGTGGTCCTCATGTAAAACATTCTTAATCATTATTACGTTCGTTTTCTCCAATCATAGTGCAGAAAACTTAGTTTGTAACAATTGGAATTATAAATCTTGAAATTCACAAACTGCAATTTACTTAAATGTGACACATTTCTTTATGGCGACGTATGGAATTCAAAAGAAAATGTCATGATTGGTTTTAAACTTGTAAAATATTCTTATATATCTGATAAGTGTTCATATGATCCCATGAATGATGTCTGACACTTGAATTTGTAATTTGAAAAATAAAAATGAATCAACACTTGTGCTAAATGCTCCATATGTTTAGTTTTGGTTCACATCATATGTATAGGCATGTGTTAAATTTCGTTCAAATAATGTGTGAGGTGTGTGTGTTGAATTTTTAATGTTGCTGTAGCAAGTTTCATACATATATTTATGATTTCTGCAACGTGGCAGGTTATAGTGATTTTTAGCATTGTGGCATCTACAGGAGACACGTAGCATGATGTCACACCCGTCGCAATTTCCTGACATCGGGTCGTCCAGTTATAATTTTCCATATTTACTGAAATGTATTTGAGACCGGATATTGGAACTACAGAATACGTAAACAAATTTCCTTTTTGAACCGGAATTTCATCATATATTTATTGCGTGCAGTGGTTGGATAAACGTCTGTCAGTTTGGAGTTTATGTCCAGTTTTGTATGTGACTAGACGTCAGTTTATTTTTTATTTCTGTAATTTAACATTTAAGCCACGCATGTATATAGATGGATTCCACCTCCCTCAACCACCACCAACACAAGTAATACCCGTAGTTTTACTTGTTGTTATTGTTTTTCTCTTGTGGTGAAATCCATTTTGCATGTAGTGATAGCTTATAAATGATTATACAAACCCCTATTATGGTTAATTAGCTATATAAATCAGATGACATCATTTGCTCCAATTCCATTTGGCTAGTCGATTTCTGATAGGTTCCCCAGATATGTTCATTGAAAACAATAAATTTCAGAAAGGCAGGGTTAATAATGTTTTCCCACGGTCACAACTGTCAGTAAAGAAATTATCTCACAATAATTCTTAATTGGACCAATCAGAATCACATAATGTAGCATAATTAACATGTTCTAATATTAAAAATATGAAACTATACACGCTATTGGCTAAGTCTACCGACTATATGATAAACAAGAATCTGTGATGAGAAAATGTCTAAGAGAATTAGATAAAACAGTATGCGTGTGCGTATGTCATTTAATATTTTCTGCAACAAATAGACATGTACAAAAGCCTTAGTAATATTACCTAACAAAAATTTTTCTTTTCTCCGTTAAATGTGATCTACTAATTTCAGTTTGAGAGAATGGGGCGATAGGTAGCAAATTTGCCTAACCAAAACGTTAAATATAACCTCTTCTGAAGCAAACAATCCCTATGAATCAATTCCTTACAGGACACAGGGCTTTAAAACCGGCACTTTGAACATAATATTATGCTTTATTTTACTAATAGATTTGATAATGAAAACAAAATCATATCTACTAATGCTTAAGAAATTAAATATTGTTTAATATTTAAAAATATAAGCTTTGACGGTTGATAACTGGCTGGTTGTGGGTTTAAAGTTTAAGCTTGTTGGAGGAAACATATACTGATAATATACTGATAATTGTGGACACTATTAACCATAATCTAAGTCATGTTATTAATTGATGGTCGATAGTTAAAGGGCATGATAGGATCTCACTGGAAGCTATTTTGTCCATAATTCCATGGTCCTACACAGGTGGTAATTACCGTAGTAATGTGGCATTTTTTAAAGAGTCATCGAAGTTAAATATAGCATAATTGACTGTACTTTCTTTGTCAAGCTATAACTGTACAAATAGGACATTAAAACTATTTAGAAACCTTAATAGGCAACATAGTTTTTAATGCTTTGTATATATTTGTATATAGTATTTGTTTTTTATGGTTTTATAAATGTGACCTATGTATTGCTTCCCACTGATTGCTGTTGAAGACGCAAAGATGGATCCACCAAAATAATTGTTTATAATAGACACCTGATAACATCTCAAGCAGAGAAAGTAGAAACAAATATTCAGTGTTTGAAAATAAAGAGTCAGTACATGGACTATCCCTATCATCCACAAATTACTAACAGTTTTGAAAAGGCTGGAATATTAATTTATAGTAGCTTTATGTGTATGAGATAAACCGGTTGGCATAGTAGTCTATAGTGCCCATATAAGGGGCCTAGGTTGACCTTGTAGGCTATAGTACACACCTGTACCGATCACTGCCACCTAACCTCTGTCACCATAAGTTTTATGCTCTGTCAGTGTGGGTATGTGACCAAACTTGCCACTTTCTTTTCATGGATTGTCGATTCCTACCAGGGTATTCCCTAGTTCTTTCATAACCAACTATATTGGCCGCCAAGTGTAACCGATCATGCACCGAGAAATATTATTGAATCAAAAGCAACTACAGTATCAAACAACATAAACAATATATGTTTGATATAATTTCAAACGTAATCTTTGTTCATATTTATTGAAAGTCTATGGTCTTAAAGCTTTTATATAAGAAGTGTATAATTATTATATATCGTCAAATAAATCTATATCAGTAGTGAATATGTTGAGGGGGTTGAAATATAGTGGCATTTAAACTCGATGACATATCAATAAACTTCAAGAAATCCACATTTGACTTCTATCAATATTGTCATATCTGTCATGAAACCCATATGATAATGCGTGTTGAAATCGTACTGACTCAATTAATGGAGATGAAAACTGTTGCAAGCAAGGCAAAACTACATAGAGTATAAGAACTAAAACAAAGTCCGTGTGGTGTGGACGCGAAGTATATAAATAAAGGCTGAATCTTCTGATATTTTGTAAATTGACAACTTGGGACAGTGATATGAAATACAAGTTACAGACAGGACCTGTTGTGCTTTATGTCACTATACAAAAATATAAATTAATATATAATATGACATGTTCAATAATTATGACTTTATCGCTTTATGAGTGATTCACGAATATAGTTTATTGGAGTTCTCGATGGATAATTAATAATTTGGGAGTTATTTTATTCTTTCCGTTGTA